>VWZI01011363.1:1477538-1623945 GCA_013396835.1 Psilopogon haemacephalus | reverse complement strand
TTTTTTTCTGGGAATACTTATCATTATTTCTTCTCCTCCTACATGGAAGATCAATAATGGGTAGTAGTCCATAGAGTTCACCAGGCTAGGAATTTTCCTAGCAACATCCCTAACCCAGGCTCCAGGTAGGCAGCACACCTCTCTATGAGAGGAGTCAGCCCAACATATCATCCCTCTGTTCCTTTCAGAAGCAAATCCCCTACAACCATCACTCTCCTTATTTCCTTTGTTGCACTAGTCTTAAGTCTTGAGACTGGCTAACACACCCTGGGCCATTGAGCAGATGGACTTTCCCCTCCACCCTTCTCTGCCCAATCCTCAGTTTCTAGTGCTCCGTATCTGTTGTGCAAGGGCAGCTGGAAAGACTGAGAAGATTGGGAAGGAGGTCTCCTGCCTCTGGGGAGCGGGGGCAGGGGCAGATATCTGCCTCCACTCCCCCTCATCTCCTGAGTGTCCCGCTTTACCCGTTTTATCTAAGTAGCAATAGGAAACTGAATCCTCTACTACTTGTGCAGCCCTTCCTTGCTGCCCCTCCCTCAGGGATGGTATGGCCTGGCTCCACCGGTCAATTTCCCTTTCACAATCCCATATAGACCTTAGTCTCTCGATTTCCTCCTTAAGCCCAGCCACCATACCGAGCAGATCGCTCACTTGCTCACACCTCACACAGGTTTCATACCCACCACCCTCCATTCCAAATGCTCAGGCATTCCCTGCAGCCAGGAGTCTGGATACGCACAGATTTGCATGAGGCACCAGTCTGAGTGCCCGCAGTTTTCTTAGCCACAGTATTTGCCCGGGTTACAACCACGGCCACTACTTCGGTGTTTGATTCTCTTGATGTTTTCTGTTTGTTTGTGGATTTTTTTTTTTTTTGTTAATAATTGTTCCGGGCTGCGCTGCTCGCCGGGCTGCGGCGGGGCGGCTCCAGCGCTGGCTCTCCGAGCGGCGCTCCGCCGCTGCCTCTCTCGCGTTTGCATCCGGCGCGTAGCCTCGGGAATGGCCTCAGCCGGGTCCGTCCCTGCTCGCAGGCGCCTGAGGGAGCCGCTCCTGCCGCCCCAGCCGCCCTTCCCGCTGGTGCCTGCCGTCGCGCAGGCTCTGTGCGCCCAAAGCTTTGCCCTTTAGTGCCGGAGCTGCTGCCGGTGCCTCTCCGACTGGCTCTCCACTGCGGGGTCGCCCGCCTTTGTATCTCGTGCGTAACCGCGGCAACCAAGGGATGGGAAAGGAAAGGAGGAAGGGAAAGGATCAAAGAAATAAAGTCCAAAGACAAAGAACTATTATCCTGAGAAACCAACCAAATTTGTTATACCAAAGCTATGATTTTTCAATCTTTCTCTGAGACCTGCAGGGTGAGAACATTGTTATAAAGCAAACCCAATGCTGTCCAAGCCCATCACTTGCTCAAGAAGTCCCAGAAAATTTGTCAGAATGGATGCGAAGGCACAAGATGCACAAACCAGCAATTAAAGCAGCAATAAATCCACTCTTTAGTGTGTGTTATTTTGTAAAGATCCTTACTATTTAAAAAAAAAAACTATTCCCCACAAGGATGCAGTGACATGATTACTGCATGCCAACCTAAATTACAGCCTGTCAGAAGAAGCAAAAGCCCTCAGGCAGGAAAAGACAGTTGCAGCCTACGGCAGCAGGGTACAGCCACTGTGGTTTCATGTGGGACGGAAGGTGGTACCCTGCACCCTTGCAGCTGAAATCCATGGGCCTGAAGTTCAGAGATCCACCCAATCTGCAACACCAGAGGCAATGTTTCTCAGCACTGAGGTTTCTAGGGAACAGGAGGTTGCATTTGAGTTTAAGGAGAAACTTCTTTGCTGTGAGGGTGCTGGAGTTGTGGAGCAGGCTGTCCAGAAAAGTTACGGAGTCTCCCTTTCTGGAGACTTTCAAAAGCCACCTGGGCACATTCCTGTGTGACCTGCCCTAGGTGATTCTGCTCTGGCAGGGGGGTGATCTCCAGAGGTCGCTTCCAACCCTTGCCATTCTGTGATTCAATGAGTGCAGGTCTTCATCATGCAAAGTCCAGTAGAGCTTGGCAACCCTTGGAGATGCAACCCTAGCAACAGGACAAGGGGGAATGGTCTAGAGCTGGGGGAGAGCAGGGTTAGACTGGATCTAAGGAAGAAGTTCTTCAGTAAGTGGGTGGTGAGACTTTGGAATAGGCTCCCCAGGGAGGTGGTGGATGTCTCCTCCCTGAGGGTGTTCAAGGGCAGGTTGGATGAGGCCTCAAGCAGCCAAAGTTAGTTGAGAGGTGTCCCTGCCCATGGCAGGGGATATTGGAGTACATGATCTCTAAGGTCGCTTCCAACTTGAGCCATTTTATGATACAAAGGGAAAAGGAATGTGCAAGGCCATGAGACAAACCTTAACCATTTTGCTCATAGCTACATACCAACTCTCAGCTTGCTTCTCAATTGCCACTTCTCATTATGGCAAAGTGATGTTGGAAATGTCAAATGAATGACACCTGGGAGCTTGGAAAAGGGGAGAAACATTTTAAAGCCTCAAAGATTTAGCCTTGGTGGTTGATGGGTTTTTCCATGCTTTTTCATCTCCACATTTTGAAGGAAGAACCTCAGGACTTTTTCTCTCCGTGTGACACCAGTGTAAATTGGAGCCAATTTCCCTCAGCAGACTTCATTCTCTGCTGAACTGTGCAGCATCCAAGCTCTTTAGATCTGCAGAGTCACATTTGAGGAGCATGCAGTGGTGTTCAGGCATGGTCTCAGCCCCACTTAATGTAATTAAGAGATGTTTTGGTTCCCTGAAGTGCCACACATGTGGAGGGAAAAATCACTTTTGCTTTGATCTCAACTAACTCCCAAGGGACTTCAAGCAGGCATTAGGAAACCTCTAAATGTTTTTGGATTAGTGTTTTCTCACATCTGTAAAACTGATTCGTGTCAGATACAAATGGAAGAGAGAACCTCATCAATACCTTAGAGTCAACACCTCCTGCATTTGTTGCCACACATCTCTAGTAGCCCAGACCAAAAATCTAACTCACATCACAGGGAAGAGAAGCAGGCACCTTGAGCTTGGTGATGTCTTCTCCACAAACTGCACAAGGGACAACCCCAGCACTGATCAGCTCAGCAATTACTCTTTTTTTTTTTTTCTCCAGCTCTGTGCTGGGCATGCAGGTAGTAAGGAAAGCAAAGATGCAGTGTCCCTGGTGGGGATGGGAGTGATGAGCCTGATGTCCCTGATGAGAACGGAATGGGACCTGCTCTTAACAGAGGGTCATAGAGGGAAGTAGAAAGTTTGAGGGCTGTTGTGGGGATGAGTGTTGAACAAACTCTAAAATATCAACATACATTCTTTTTGCTTTAATCTCTATTGAAAATGAGGCACTCAGAGCATTTGGAATGTTTGTATCAACAGAAACATTTCTCCTAAGTAGTGACTACTGTTGGAAAGCTTAACAAAATCAGAGAGGGGGAGGTTATTACTGAAGTCCATCTCCCAAACAAAAAAACTATAAACAAGAAGTTGTTGGAGCTGCACACCCTCTTCCTTACAAAGATAGTGAAAGTTTCTATGCTTTTATGTTTGCTGCATCGAGTTCTGTGGGAGTTGGAATTAAAATAATGGTTGCCCAGGGAGGTTGTGGGTGCTCCCTCTGTGGAGGTATTCAAGGCCAGGCTGGATGAGGCCTTGGGCACCCTGTTCTAGTGGGAGGTGTCCCTGCCTATGGCGGGGGGTTGGAACAGGATGATCTTTGAGGTCACTTCCAACCTAAACCATTCTGTGATTGGGATCCTGGGGTGTATTAAGAAGAGTGTGTCCAGCAGATCAAGAGAGGTTCTTTTCCCTCTCTGTTCTGCTCTGTTGAGACCCCATCTTGAGTACTGAGTTCAGTTTTGGGCTCTCCAAGTTAAGAGGGACAGGGATCTGCTGTAAAAAGTCCAGCAGAGGGCTATGAGGATGATTAGAGGACTGGAGCACTGCCTTATGAGGAGAGACTGAGGGGCCTGGGACTTTTTAGTTTGGAGAAGAGAAGACTGAGAGGGGATTTAATAAATGTTTGTAAATATCTGAGGGCTGGGTGTCAGGAGAGGGGGATAGGCTCTTCTCACCTGTTCCCTGTGATAGGACAAGGAGCAATGGGTGTAAGTGGCAGCACAGGAGGAACTGTTGCAACACAAGGGCGAACTTCTTTACTGTAAGGGTCATAGACCACTGGAACAGGCTCCCCAGGGAGATCGTGGAGACTCCTTCTCTGGAGACTTTTAATGGATGCATTCCTCTGTGACTTGAGCTGGATTGTGGCCCTGCTCTGGCAGGGGGGTTGGACTTGATGATCTCTCTGGGTCCCTTCCAACCCCTGACATTCTGTGATCCCCTGATCATGGTATAAGAGAGGCTCAAGTGGAAAACAACACAAAAGCTCCTGCTATCATTGAGCAGTACAGAGCCCATTTCAGTACATCCTTCAATACATGAAAAGGCTTCACTCATCACCAGGGCACTGTTCACCTGTGAAGCTCTTCATGTTTTATGGACTGAGGCTTTCAGTCAGTGTTTTAAGGACTTTTATTGCACCTCCTCGCTTGTCATTTGTGGGATATGCTGCATTTTGCATTCCCCTGGCTTCATGCAGACCTTCATTCAGCAGCATTGTTAGGCAAGTGCCGAGCTTCAAGAGCAGACTTGACTAAATTGCTAAATTCTATGATTCTATGATTGCAAGGTGATCAAAATGGTATCACAAAGCTGCAAATAGACCTAAGGGGGGGGGAGGGGGGAAGTGTAGATTTATTTTTTTCTCTCAGTTATGGAAACTAGTCAAATAAAATTCAGCAAAATGTTATTATTTTTTCTTTCTAAGGGAGGCATGAATGTCAAACCCTCTGTATTTTAAAGGGACATATTTTTCTACAGACATTTTAGTTAAAAGTGGGCACAGAATACTCCAAGCATACCTGGCCACCAGCTGGCACCTTCCAATGATTCTTG
Source organism: Psilopogon haemacephalus (assembly GCA_013396835.1). NCBI lineage: Eukaryota > Metazoa > Chordata > Aves > Piciformes > Megalaimidae > Psilopogon > Psilopogon haemacephalus. The sequence continues at coordinate 1,618,974 of VWZI01011363.1, read as the reverse complement.
CTTCAGGCAGCAAGATGTGAACAGCCAAATGAAACAGCTCTCCCACTTGGCTCCTAGTCATTTTTTCCAAGTATCTAAGCCTCTCCTGTCATGATATGTGGGGAATTATTGCATCCATGATAATTACCATCAATTTATTATTATTATCAATTACTGTAATCAACATCAAATTGGAAGCTTCCTTTCCTGTCATTCAGCCACAGCTTTGCTAAGGGACCATGCAGCACACAGCACCTCCTGGAGAAATGCAACAACAAATGCAGTCTCTGGCAAAAAGTCTTAGTGCTGACCTGCTCGGGTGCTCTGGACTGAAACCTGGCAGTGGTGAAAACATTGCTACCTCAGGTCTCTCCACATCCACGAACTGAAATTATCCATATATAATAACATCTTTATATAGAAGATTTTGAGATACACAGAGCTCCACATTTTGTTTCGTCTTGGTAATATGAAAAGGAAGTTCATGGAACATAGGAAACAATCAAGTGAATTACCTCCAGAAAGCATAAAAAGTTATTTGACTCAAAGATTTTGTTGTGTTTGGAGTGTGGACTATGAACTGAAAAAGGCAGGTTAGCAGAATCAGGACTAATACTGAGATATGAGGGGTAGAACATGTTTGTGTTTGGGTTCATTTTCGAGAGTTTCCTCTAATGGAAATAAAAGATGACAGGGAAGTCCATGAAAGTGGGACTGGTTTTGCAGGAATTAGATGAAAACTACCAATCTAAGGACTAAAAGATACAAATATGTTCTATTTAAGTCTGTAAACCATTCAGTAGATATAGAAGATTTGGTTTAAGACTCAAAAGACAGCAAGACATTAATGGAAGGGTGAAATAACCAAGCTATGTATTTACTCTGTGTTCTGGTGTCTCTAGTATCATATTCTCTAATTTAGATCTGTATAATTACTTAAACAATGTTGAAAACTCATGGCCTGCTTTCTGCTCAATGTAGCTAACAGAGCTGCATGGACCAGAAATGAGAAGCAAATGTCATTGAGGGCATTTCATGCAGTGAATCCCCGCCCAGAAAAGCTTGATTCTAGAAGATTCCTGTTACTGTTTGAGAAGACGATAAATTAAGCAGCAGAGGTGACAGAAATACTTGATGCATTCAAAATTCCTCTTGTACCATTGCTGCTGAAAACAAAACTTTAATTTCATGGGACTTCACCTAGATTGGGGCAGTCCCAAACACAAACACAGGCTGGATGGAAAATGGATAGAGAGCAGTCCTGAGAAGGACTGTAGGGTGCTGGTTGATGAAAAGCTCAACATGAGCCAGCAATGAGCACATGCAGTCCAAAAAGCTGACTGAATCCTGAGCTGCAGCATAAGCAGCAGGTCAAGGGAGAAGATTCTGTTCTGCTGGGACCCCACCTGCAGCACTGCATCTACTCTGAAGCCCTCAGCACAAGAAGGACACGGAACTGATAGAGCAGGTGCAAAGGAGGGCCACAAAGATGATCAGAAGGCTGGAGCACATCTCCTGTGTGGACAGGCTGGGAGAGTTGGAGCTGTTCAGCCTGGAGAAGAGAAGACTCCAGGGAGACATTAGAGCCAGTACCTGAAGGGGGCTACAGGAGAGCTGGGGAGGGACTTCTAAGAAGGTTTTGTAGTGACAGGATGAGGGGCAATGGCTTTGAGCTGGAAGAAACTGGATTGAGATGAGACATTAGGAAGAAATTCTTGTACATGAAGGCAGTGAGACACTGAAACAGTTTTCCCAGAGAAGTTGTGGAGGCTACAAGCCTGTCAGTGTTGAAAGCCAGGCTGGCTGGGGCAACCTAGTCTGGTGGGAGATGTCTCTGGTGGGGTTGGAACTGGATGATCTTTAATGTCTCTTCCAACCCCAACCACTCTAGGATTCAATGTTCCTCTTCCCCATGCATTCCTACCGAAAGCTGCCTGCATCACCAGTAAAGACTCCCAGGCAGAGCCATGAGGCAAACCATCCAGAGTTTTTAAAAATGGTCTTGTGGCACCTCACTGCCCCTATTCAGATTTCATTCACCCTGCATTTGAGGACCTGGCCAGATAAGGTGTCTAGCATTTGCCAAGCAGAAGGCCATGCCTGTGGTGAAGTGTCAGTGGTGCATGTGGCCTTTGTAGGTAAAGGCAGCTGTGCCTTTACTGCTGATTGTCATTTACAGCCTGCAGCTGAATGCCAGCACAGAGCTGCTCTCTCTCCTCCTGAGGGAAAGCCACACGAGGTCTTGCTAGGAGCAGGCCAGGCAGCACAGTTTGCAGCAGCTCCCTGGCAGCCAGCAGACTGGAGTTCTCACACAGGAGACAGCTCTGATGCTCTTCTGGAGTGAGCGAGAATTATGCCAAACCCTAATGTTCCATACAAAGAAAATTAAATTGCTCAACATATTTTACAGTTCAGGGAAAAAATGTTGCTTCATTATTCCTCCAATGAGGTCTTTAGCTCTGTTAGCAGGACATTGTCAGATTGATTACTGTGGCAAGTCCAAGGGAGCAGCAAAGAGCTGTTTGGAGGCAGTGGGAGAAGGGCAAACATTTGAAGTGGGAAGGAATTCTTAAAAATGTGTTAAAAACATGAAGCCAAGAATCAGGACGGTGCAATCATTTCAGAATCAGAGAACTGTTTGGGTTGGGAAAATTCTTTAAGCTTACCTGCTCCAACCAGTCTCTTAACTCTGCCAAGGCTGGTGCTAAACCATGACCCTCAGCACCTCATCTCTGCCTCTTTGAAACACCTCCAGAGATGGGGATTCAACCACCTCCCTAGGCAGCCTATCCCATCTGTTGACATCTCTCCATTTAAAAATAACAATAGGAAAAGCCCTGCTAGTCTGGAGGGAACCACAAGGTTAGAAAACACCACTGCAGATTAGAAACCTGTACCTACTTCATTGCAGGAAGGCTAACAGAGGACAACTCAATACTACAGCTCCCACTTCTAACCTAAGGTCCAGTAAAACTGTGTGGGGCTCTCTGCAGGCTGGAGTCACAGGTGGTGCTTTCAGAGGTTCCTTGGACTCTGGATTGGACAGAATTTAGGTCCCTTAGTGCACTGCATTTCCTAAGGATTGGTTGTGCTTTAAATGCTCAGCATGCAGAGCCCAGTCCAGGTAACTTCTGCTGAGCAGCAGCACTTTACTGCACCATCTCTATGAATGGCATACTCTGCTGACCACTACAACTTGTCTCCTCATCCATCACAAGAGCAAGGAAAAAAGAAACAAAAGGTTTCCACACTAGCTTGCTGCCCTGCACACTGCTAAGCACAGTGTCCCGTAACACTCTTGGAGAAGCCCTCAGAGCACCAGGTAGTGCTGTGGGATGGCCTCATATCACCAAGATACTGTATGGGGCAAAGGGAGCCCCTCACTGAAAGAAAGACATAGAGATGTTGGAGAAGGGCAAAAAATCTGGGGAAGCATCTGGAGAACAAGTCTGTTGAGGAGCAGCTAAGGGAAGAGGGGGTGTTTAGGCTGGAGAAGAAGAGACTGAGGGGAGACCTCATTGCTCTCTACAGCTCCTGGAAAGGAGGGTGGAGTGAGGTGGGGGTTGGTCTCTTTTCCCTAGGATCAGATGATAGGAGGAGAGGAAACAGCCTGAAATTGTGCCAGGGGAGGTTTAGGCTGGAGATTAGGGGAAATTTCTTTGCTGCAAGAGTGGTCAGGATTTAGAAAAGGCTGCCCAGGGCAATGGTGGAGTCCTCATCCCTGGAGGTGTTCAAGAAATGTGTGGACATGGTACTTTAGGACATGGTTTAATGGTCATGATGTTACTGCATTGATTGGACAGGATGATCAAACAACTCTATGTTTCTATGAAAAAAAATAATTAAAAAGCAGGCTGTAGCTAAAGATTTGGAGGTGGAGCTGCTGACAATGCTCAAGACAGTAAAAGCAGAAAAATACACAACTGGCAAACCCAGATTTCCCTGCCTCCCACTGGCCATCAGTCACCAAAAGTGCTAGGTGGTGTGACTTGTGCTAGGCGATGACCATGGGCTGTGCTTTCTGTCACCAAGACGAGCTGAAGTACTGCTGGGCAAGTGAGAGCAAAGGAAACAAAAAGCTCTCAGCACTGGCTAGGCAGCATGAAGGATAGTCTCAGTGCACAGAAGCACAGAGTACTGGGGGTTGGAAGGGACCTCCAGAGGTCTTCTAGTCCAGGCTCCCTGCCAAAGCAGGGCCACCTAGAGCAGGTTGCACAGGAGAAGACGACTCCATAAACTGTCTGGGCAGCCTGCTCCAGAGCTCCACTACTCTCACAGGAAAGTTTTTCATCATGTTGAAGTGAAACCTCCTGGGTTCCAGTTTGTGCCCATTGCCCTTTGTCCTATCACTGGGCACCACTGAAAAGAGCCCAGCCCCATCCTCATGACCCCCCAAGCCTTTAGCTGTTGATCAGCACTGAGAAGTTCCTCTCTCAGGCTGCTCTTCTCCAGGCTAAAGAGATTCCAATCTATCCATTGGCTCTGTGTTATGGACCAACAATCAGTTCCAGAAGTCTCCAGTGCTCTCCAGCACAGCAATACAAATCCCATAGCACCATTTGAGCCAATGCAGTGTGCCAAGGCACTCTGCTCTGGACCCTGCTGATATGTGTGGACACAGACACCAGTTCTGCAGTGCTCAGAGCTTGGCATTTGTTCTATGGGGACAGGCTAAGAGAGTTGGGGCTGTTCAGCCTAGAGGAGGCTCTGAGAGGCTTAGAACAGTCTTCCAGTATCTGAAGGGGGCCACAGAGGAGCTGGAGAGGTACTTTTGAAAAGGGCTTGTAGTGACAGGATGAGAGGCAATGGCTTTGAGCTAGAAGAGGGGAAATTGAGACTGGAGATTAGGAATAAATTATTTCAAGTGAGGGTGGGGAGGCACTGGAAGAGGTTGCCCAGGGAGGCTGTGGATGCCACCTCCCTGGAGGTGTTCAAGGCCAGGTTGGATGAGACCTTGATCAACCTGGTCTAGAGTGAGATGTTCCCTGCCACCCACCTGCAGGGTGGGTGGAACTACGTGACCTTTAAGGTCCCTTGCAACCCAACCCCTTCTAGGATTCTACAATTTACCTCAAGAAGGAAAGGGAATGACTCTATTATAAACCCACAGGACTCAGGTGCTGTGCCTCCTGCACAGTGCTGCCAACAGGCCCAGAGAGCAGATGCTGGGCTGGTAACCCATCTGAAAAGCAAACAGGGCCAGGCACAGGGAGCTGAGGGAACCAGGACTAATGAAATTCTGCAAATGTGCTTGATGGTTTCCCCAGCCAGGGCATCTTCCTGAGTGACAGATAATTCATCTTCTGCAGCTCCCACAGCCCAGAGATCAGCTTCTTGGTTGTTTTCAGCTAAACCTACACAAACCAAAGTATTTTCAAACAGGAACCCAGATGCGATGGGGCCTGCCCCAGCCTGTGACAGGGACATGCAGGTTAATGATGATTGATGTCACATCACTCTTCATAAAGCACCCACTTGCCACATCAGGAGTTTTCACTGTCATTTATGGAATGATGTTGGAGACGCCAGCAGCTGAGGTCTAGGGTCAAGGAGAAAGGGACAGAAGGATAAAATAGCCAATTAAGCCTCCCCTGCCTGCCAGCAGCAGGAACTAGAAATAGACATGGAGCAAAAGCCAGGGGGGGACTGTTTTGTTCTCTAGTGTTTTCATGCTGCCTGTGGCCCTGCAGTGCTGGCACTGCTCATCCTGATCAAGCCCTGAACGAGGAGATAGCAGTCCAGGTTAAGCTGTGGTTGACAAAATCATCAAGTCATTTTGGTTGGAAAAGCCCTTTAAGATCATTCAGTCCAATCATTCTCTACCTTTGCCAAGGCTGGTACTAAACTATGGCCCTCAGCACCACATATGACCCAGAAAAGGTTGCTGGCAGCCCAGAAGGCAGCCGTGTACTGGGCTGCATCTAAAGCACTAAGAGCAGCAGAACAGGGAGGGAATTCTGCCCCTCTGTTCTGCTAAGACACCACCTGGAGCACTGCATCCAGTTCTGGTGCCCCCAGCACAGGAAGGATGTGGAACTGCTGGAGACGGTCCAGAAGTGACCATGAAGATGGTCAGAGCACAGAACACATCTAAGGCACTGACAGCCAGTGCTGCTGTGCTGGAAACTGGCATAGGACCAAAGAGTTGTGAAGGATGGAAAAGCCCTCCCTCAAAGATCATCCAGTCCCAACATCAATGCAAGACTGGCATGGCCACTAAACCACATCCCAAACTGCCATGTCCACATGTTCCTTGAACACCTCCAGGGATGGTGACTCCACCTCCTCCCTGGGCAGTCCATTCCAGTCTCTGATCACTCTTGCAGCAAATAAATTTTTCTTCATCTCCAACCTGAAATATCCCTGGCAAAATTTCAGACCATTTCCTCACCTCTTATCACTAGTTATTTGGGAAAGGAGACCAAAACCTACCCTCCTTTCAGAAAGTTGTATAGAGAAATGAGGTCTTCCCTCAGCCTCCTCTTCACCAAACTAAACAAGCCCAGTTCCCTAAGTCACCCTTGCTCTAGGTAAAAGCAAGAAGTAATGGTGAGCCAGGAAAGAAAGACAAGATGCTGTTCTCTGCTGTAACCCTTCCTGGTTGTGTAGTGCTTCTGAATTGTGTCTGACAGCTGCAGCTGCTGTATTCTGTGAGTTACTGTGTTGTAAGGAAAAAAATCAAGATAATAAAGCTCAAAAATTAATCAAGGCAATGGGTTCTGCAAAGTTCGGTACTGCAGGAGGTGGAAAATTTCACGTGTGAGGTTATTTGTCCTCGAGTTCAAGAACCACTTTTTTGGGTAGTTCTTTCTGCTATTTAAACTAATCAGAGCCATTTTACAGGAAGAACAAGGTAAAAAGGAGTCCTAAAATCAGTTTTCTCAGTTTTGCTGGCTGGGGCTCTCAGCCCAGTTCCAGGACAGAAGGAGGTATCATGAGCTATCAGACAGTTCAGAAAGCTTCTGCACAACTTGGAAGTCATTTGCACAACATTAAGAACAAGCAGAGCCCAGCTAGAGAACACCTTTCGCTACTTCCTAGGTGTCCTTAACATGAATGATCCAGCTCACCTTGGCAAATTCTGTGTCCAGCAGGAAGTGTTTGCAGAGCTGCTTGAAAAACAGCTGACTTCTGGTGTGAGATTGTCAGATCACAACAGCCTCTGCATCTGCACACATACAGGGTCCTCAGAGCAGGGAGCTCCAAGGTGAGAAGAGAACTCTGGAATGTTCTTGATGCTTCTGCTACAGGGAGACAGAGTAGTCCTGGATGAGTTGAGGGAGAGCAGAGGGGGATTCATAGATTCATAAAATGGTTTGGGTTGAAAGGAACCTTGAAGGTCATCTAGTTCCAATCACCCTTCCAAGGGCAGAGACACTTTCCACTAGACCAGGCTGCTCCAGCTTGGCCTTGAACACTTCTGGGGAGGACACATCCACAGCCTTCCTGAGCAACCTATTCCATTGTCTCACCATGCTTACTGGATTGCAAAGGGTGCCCTTGTGTCTTTCCAGCTAGCCCTACACACCCCAGCACCTAAAAAAAAGTGTAGATGCAGGTGTCACCATGTGGTATCATCTCACCTACACCACAAGCACATGAGTGTCTTAATTTGACTTTTTGTACAGCAGTTCAGGTGCTGGCTTGGCCAACTCCATGAACAAAGAATAAAACTCACGTCTCAAAGTGTGACTTGCCCAGCTGACTTTCCAAGTCTTCCTACCCCAGCCTTACAGCCCTGATACAGCTCTGATGTGAAACTATCAGCACTGAAGCACGGGATCATTGTTAGGAGATCATCTGGGTGGGTGCATGTGGGACAATAAACAACTCTGGCATTAGCTGCAGAGAAGTGCACAAATGAATTACCCGCTGCTTCCAGCCAGTCGTGCATAATTCAAATTCCCCTGTGCTGGGGATCTAATTAGTAATCATCCAAACCATTCTTAAACTATCTAGGTTTGAGTTACTGGCATAGCAACGCCAGTCATTTCCGATAGGATTATTAATCCATTTGCCAGTGTGAGACTGCCAGGGCAGAGGCAGTGGGAAGCCACAGACCCAGTTAATGTTATTAATGTTTCTTTGCCAATTAACCTATCTGGTGTTCAGGGACAAACAGCAGATGTCACGTAGAGAGATATTTTTAAAGCTCTGTGGATGCATGCCACATGTCCTGCTGATTTGGCCACCTGGCATCAGACCTGAATGTGCATACTGCACAGGAACCAAGAGACAAGAAGAAAGAGCAGAGCTACTGCGAAACAGAGCAGAGCTCCTGAGATATCAACACAGAGTTACCAAGATACTAGATTACTAAGATATCAGAATAGAGTTACCAAGATATCTTGGCAATATCTCAGCTGGGAATCCACTCCTAAAAGGGTGCAAGGCTCAACAGTGTGCCCCTCAGTGACTCCTACTCCAGTAAAAGGCATCTGTAATTTGTTTTCCTTGTTGCTAATAATTTAAAGGCTTTGAAATGCAGACTGTAGGATGGCTTAGGGTGGAAGGAACCCCAGAGATCATCTACTCCAACCTCTGATGCCTCTCAACTAGACTAAGATCCAGTCTAACCCTACTCTTTCTCATCTTCAAACCATTCCTCCTTGTCCTGTCTCTAGACACCCCTAGGAAAAATCCCTGTGCAACCTTTCTGTAGGTATTGGAAGGCAGCTCTAATGTCTCCTCAGAGTCTTCTCCAGGCTGAGCAACCCCAGCTCACTCAGCCTATCCTCATAGCAAAGGTGCTCCAGCCCTTCGATCATCTTTGTGGCCTCCTCTGCACTCACTCCAGCAGCTCTGTGTCCTTCTTATGCTGGGGATACCAGAACTGGATGCAGTATTGGAGGTGTGGTCTCAGCAGAGCAGAGGAAAGGGGCAGAATCCCCTCTCTTGCCCTGCTGGCCACAGTCCTCTTGATGCAGCCCAGCACAAAGCTGCCTTCTGGGCTGCATGAGGGTACTGCTGGCTCATGGTGAGTTGCTCAGCAACCAGTGCCCCCAGATCTCCTTTTTCAGAGCTGCTCTCGAATCACTCTGCACCCAGCCTGGATTTGTGCCTGGGGTTGTCCCTGCCCAGATGCAGGACCAATTCTGAAGGTCACTTGAGATCCTTCACTGACTCCAGTCAGTTCTGTTGAAAACGGAAGTCCCTGTTTAGTGTGCCCCAAATAATTTATAGATTCATATCCATTTGTAGAATGGTTTAGGTTGGAAGGGACCATAAAGGTCATCTAGTTCCAACCGCCTGCCAGAGGCAAGGACACCTTCCCCTAGACCAGATCTGGAAGCTGTATGTTTTTATTCAGAATAATTCAGTATATAATGAGTGCATCCTGAGTCTTCCCTGTCCAGCAGGACTTCACAGTAGAACACCTGCTCTAGGCCTGATCTGTAACTAGGTAAGGTGGGGGTGAGACCTTTATTTAGGGCAAATGATCCCACATCAATGGCTGTGGGAGTTCCACACCTTATTTAGAAAAACTTGACACTGATGTCTCTCACAGATGGGACTGGGTTAGACAAACCCAATCTTGGTTCCCAAACTGACTCACTTTTAAAGGGGCTTTTTAAAGTTATTGATCCAATGCTCCCTTTGAATACATCCTTGCAGATAGGCAGTGCCAGCTTGCCCTGACAGTTTGATGTCTCACAGAGAAGCCCTTACACACAGCCAAACAACATTCAGGTCCCTGGGTAGCTCAGTGCCACAGCCCAATTCCCTGCATAATCCAAAATTGTCACAAAACCAATTACATAGCAGGGGGGATGTGCTTGGATCAGCCACCAGCACTAACTCTGTCATGGGCTGGAGCATGGCCACCTAAGGAAGCCGCTCTGGCATGCCAGCTACCACAGCTGTAAATACCAGCAGCTCCCTCTGCACCCTTCAGTGATTTCCACATCATTTTAAAAGGGATTAACTCATTGGAAGTGAATTTTGTTTTCCCAGTCTCTTTGTGGGCTTCACTGGAAACTGATATTTACAAAAATGCTACAGAAAGCACTTCTGAAATCAGTGAAACCTAACAGTCAAAAGCCAAAGGAGAGCTAAACTTTCACCAGCCCAGGAAAATAAAGAGACCTGGAATTAAGCAGCAGCACCCAGAGAAGGGCAACAAAACTGGGGAAGGGTCTGGAGAACAGGTTTGGAGAGGAGCAGATGAGGGAACTGGGGTTGTTTAGTCTGGAAAAGAGGCTGAGGGGAGACCTTATTGCTTTCTACAACTCCCTGAAAGGAGGTTGGAGTGAGGTGGAGGTTGGTCTCTTCTCCCAGGCATCAGACGATAGGACAAGAGCAAATGGCCTCAAGTTGCACCAGGGGGAGATTTAGGTCAGATATGAGAAGACAATTGAAAGGGTTCTCACAAACTGGAACAGGCTGCCCAGGGAGGTGGCTGAATCCCCATCCCTGGAGGTGTTTCAAAGAGACAGATATGTGGTGCTGAGGGCCATGGTTTAGCTCCAGCCTTGGCAGAGTTTTATAATGGTTGGACTGGATGATCTGAAAGGGCTTCTCCAACCCAGATGATTCTATGCTCCCATGATTAATTAAATTGTGAATGTTTTCTCACATTGTGCTGGGGCTGGCCACACAGAAAAACTCTGCATGACAAAATAGCATGGGCGAGAGCACTGCACCATTCTTATCAAATAACCAAAACGAAAAACCAAATACAAAGGACAGGAATAAAGTTGTGAACAGATTTCCCAACCATCAGCTAACAGAAGGAGTTTACAGTTTTTCTGCAGTGGTTCAGGGTAATAAAATTGATCTGTTGACTATACAGACCCATAAAATAGTTTATACAGAGCTAGAGTTATTGCCAGCTGGATCAGAAACAAAACTCTTCCACAAGAAAGTGGCCTTCTAAGCATTCCTTTTCCATTACGCATCATGGCAACTGCAGAGTAAATGAAGGCCAAGTTTCTTCCAAGTTTGGCACTTTGGGATATTCTGCATTTAAATATGGCTCAAGGACCAAGTGCAGGATGATGAGTGAGCTGGAAAGGACTGCAGAACCCTCAGGTGTTCTCCTCCTGAGAGCAAATGCAGGATGTAGCCTCCCCCAGACATTGCATTTGCTCTGGTAAAGGAAATGGGTTTATAGAACCGTAGCCCTTCCTGGCTTTCTTGTAGGCCCCCTGTCCCTTGGACAAACCCCACCAGACCAGGCTTTTGGCATTGTCACACTGTGTAATCAATTCTGTTCTATGGTTAGAGAAAAAACCAATTAAGTCCTAAAATTCTAAAAAAAAAAAAAAAAAATANAAAAATCAAAAAAAAAAAAAAAAAAAAAAAACCAAATCCATTAAAACTCCCCTCACTTCAAAACTCAAATTTCATCATCCCAGCTCAGGTGACAAAGATGCAGAGATGTGGAGCTGAGGGCCATGGTTCAGCAACAGCCTTGGTTGGACTCAGCAATCTTGAAAGTCTTTTCCAACCAAAATGGTTCTATGACTCTGTGGTTGCTCTTCCTGATTGCAATGTAAAGGTATCAGAGAGTTGCGGTCAATGGATGGAGTCTAGTTTGAGGTCTGTAACTAGTAGAGTTCCACAGGGGTCAGTACTGCAACCAGTTCTGTTCAATATAGTCATCAGTGGCCTAGATGAAGGCACAGAGTGCACTGTCAGCAAGTTTGCTGACGACACCAAACTAGGTGAAGTGGCTGCCACACCAGAAGGCTGTGCTGCCATTCAGCGAGACTTAGACAGGCTGGAGGGTTGGGCAGTGAGAAATCTGATGAAATTCAACAAGGGCAAGTGTAGAGTCTTGCACATGGGAAAGAATCAGTATAGGTATCAGTATAGGTTGGGGACTGACCTGTTGGAAGGCAGTGGGAGAGAAAAGAACCTGGAGGTCCTAGTGGATGGGAGGTTGACCACGGGCCAGCAATGTGCTCTTGCGGCCAGGAGGGCCAATACCATTCTGGTGTGTATTAGAAGAGCTGTGGTTTAGTAGGTCAAAAGAAGTTCTCCTGCCTTTCTACTCTGCCCTGGTGAGGCTGCATCTAGAGTACTGTGTGTACCAGTTCTGGGTCACCCAGCTCAAGAGGGACATAAAACTGCTTGAGAAGAGTCCAGCACAGAGCCACAAAGATGATTAAGGGAATGGAGCATCTCTCTTATGAGGGGAGAGTGAGGGAGCTGGGGCCATTTGTCCTGGAGAAGAGGAGAATTGGAGGTGACCTTATCAATGTTTATAAATATGTAAAGGGTGAGTGCCAGGAGGACGGAGTCATGCTCTGCTCAGTGATGCCCAAGGACAGGACAAGAGGCAAGGGGTGGATGTTGAGGCACAGGAAGTTTCATGTGAACATAAGGAGGAATTTTTTCCACTGTGAGTTAGACAGGACACTGGAACAGGCTGCCCAGGGGGGTTGTGGAGTCTCCCTCTCTAGAGATATTCAAAACAGACTTGGATGCATACCTGTGTGATCTGGTACAGGTGATCCTGCTCTGGCAGGGGGGTCGGACTGTATGATCTCTCAAAGTCCCTTTCAGCCCCTGACATTCTGTGATTGTATATGTCCTTAACAAAAGGGAGACTTGGTCCTCAAGTGTCAATTACTTCCTTCCTTTGCTGAAAACCCTTTTGGCTGGTTCTTAGCATCACCTGTCCTTGGGTGTCACCCAGCACTTGGTCTTTGAGGCTATGGCTTCCTGCCTGATCAGATGAAGATAGCAGAGCCAGGGCTGACAAATGGGGTTTTGATGCAGCACTGAGGGGCATGATGTAGCACCAGACTTGGCAGAGTTAGAGAGTGGTTGGACTGGATGATCTTCAGTTCTCTTCCCACTGAAATGATTCTGTGAGTCTATTCTATAAAAGGTTCATATTCTTGATCCAGAAAGTAGATGACTGCAGATGCATATCTGAGTGGGCTGGGGAGGGAGGAGCTTTTCTTAAAAAAACTGGTCAAAGGGAGGTTTAGACACAGTAAAGGAGAGTTATCTTCTCTCAGGGCTATAAATCTGCCCCTGAGAGGGCTGAACCACTCCTGTCTCCATTGCAGAGTCAAGATTGAAAGACCTGCAGGAAGCCAATGCAGAGCAAGAAACTGAACCTGAAGTTCCAAACTGTGTGGCTAACGTCATGGCCATTGGAGTATCCAACACCCAACATCCATCTCACGACTGCTAGAAGCAGTCAGGATACAAAACATGCAAATTCCTCATTCCCTGCTCCACAGAGCAGCCTGCACCGAAGAGCTGGCGTTGTTGCACAATCTGCCAAGGTTAACAGCTGTAATGGAAAACCGTTATCTGCAGCAGAGTATTAATTAGGGTCCTCATGCACAATGCATCCCCAATTCGCATGCAAAGAGAGCTGCAGTGGTTCTCCACCAGAAGCTGAATCATGTTAGAGCCCATAGGGAGCTGGAGAACTTCAGAAAAAGCCGAGCACTGAGCTGTCTTACACTCAAAGAGGGGCATTAGGCCAGCACCAGATAAACCCCCTCAAAAGCAGTTCTGGACCTCTGCACTGCTGGGCAGAAAAGATGCAGTCATCTGCACCAGGACAATCCTCAGTATCAATCAGGCTGAGTGATGATCTGATAGAGAGTAGCCCTGCAGAAGAGAATTTTGGGTGCTGATGGTGAGAAGCTGGACATGAGCCAGCAATGGGCACTTGCAGTTCACAAGACCAGTGGCAGCCTGGGCTGCATCCAAAGCAGCGTGGCCAGCAGATGGAGAGGGTTCGTTCTGCCCCTCTGCTCTGGTGAGACCGCACCTGCAGTGCTGCGTCCAGCTATGGGGTCCCCAACACAAGAAGGACATAGACCTGATGGAGGGGTCCATGATCAGAGGGCTGGAGAGCCTCTGCTATGGGGACAGGTTGAGGGATGATTCTGTGATTCGAAGATCCTTTCCAGCCTAGGATATTCAATTCTCTGCATTCATGGACTTTCCACCAGACTAGCTGTCCTGGTATGGGGTGACACATACCCTAGGATTGGTCCAACCTCTGGGCTCTCTCCTCCCCCTACCGTCCAAGGTCCGGCAGGAGTTGAGGGGACGGGGGCATCCCACGTGGATCCCCCCGCCTGGAGCCAGAGATGCCCTGGGCAGCACATTGGCCAGCTGTGCCTGTCAATCAGTCTCATGCTCCCGAGGGTATTTAAGGGGGGACGCAACGACCGTTAGTTGCTCTTCTTCCTCACTCTCCTCGCTCACCGTCGTCTGCTGCCGTGGCTGCTGAGGAGCCCAGCCACGTGCACGGCAGCAGGCAGCAGGCAGCTCTCATAAGCGGCAAGGCTGATCTCTCTCTCTCTCTGTGCCCCTCTATTATTCCTTTCCCTTTTCGCTAATTTTGGCTGAGTTGGTTTCCCTTCTTCCCCCTCCCCTCCGGGTTCGGGAAGGAGCGTGCTTCACCCCTCCCCCCTCGTGCCTCGCGGGTAGTTTGTAGGCGCGTCGGGAGCTACCTCGCATGTAACCCCTCTGTTTTCCCAAGTTCTAAATGTTAAATTGTTGCACCTGACGTTTGAGCAACGCGTTCGTCTATTTCTGCCGACCGAAGCGAAGCCTAAAGAACCGGCGAGGAGGGCACTAGGACCCCTAGTCCCACGGGATACTGTGTTTGATTAGCCCAGTCCCGTGACACTAGCAAACAAACCTGGGAACGTTGCTTCTTCAAAAGGAAAAAAAGCCTGCCTTATTTTCAGTCCTGGAGAAGAAACCAAGATTCCTCATCACAAGTGACTTGCATCTGATGTGAAGGTGCTGTCCTAGCAATTTGCACATCTTTTGTCATCTTCCAGCTAAAATATGAGATCTGGGACAGACTCATGACTTGGCAATGGTGACTCTGATCCTCTTTTTAACATGATCTCTCACCAAGCCAATGGTTAACAGATCAGTCTTTTTCCAAGGGCTGTTATCTTGCTGCCAAAGTCCAGAGCTAAGTGATGGCTGCGTGACTTGCAAATTACTGGGTACAAAAATCAATAGTCCCTCTGGAAAATTCCTGCTCTTATTAGGTCTGGATTTGATGCAGTGAGGACAACACTTTCTTCTGGTGTTTTCAGGCTAACTTGTGAGAGCTTTCTCGTGCTATAGCAGGGACAAGAACATTTGCAAATGCTACTGGCAAAGTGGCTCCAAGGTTTGCACAGGGCCAGGAGTGACTTGTACATGAATTAAAGATGGAGACTAATGGCTGTATAAACAGGATGGTACAACAGGGTTGTGTGCAGCCAGAGGGGACAAAGCATGACCTTGGAGGGCTCTTGTGCGACTACTGCATCCAGTTCTGATGTGTCCATCATAAGAAAGACACAGAGGTGTTGGAGAGAGTCCAAAGGAGGGCCAAAGAGGTGGTCTGCCTTCCAGTATCTGAAGGGATTCTACGGGAAGGCTGCAGAGAGATTTTTCCTAAGGGTGTCTAAAGACAGGATAAGGGGAATGGTTTGAAGCTGAAAGAGAGCAAAGTTAGAATGGATATGAGGAATAGGTTCTTCAGTAGGAGGGTGATTATACACCAGAACAGGTTGTTGAGGGAGGCTGTGGATACCTCCTTTCTAGGAATGTTCAAGGCCAGGTTGGATGAGGCCTTGAGCAGCTAGGTGTAGTTGAGAGGTGTCCCTGCCCATTGTAGGAGAGTTGGAGTAGATGATCTCTGAGGTCACTTCCAACCCGAGTCATTCTGTGATTCTGTGGTGACTACTCCTCAGCCCTGCTCCCCAGATGGATTCCGTATTTGTCAGAACACCAGAATCAAACACCAGTTGTCAGCTGTATTATGCTCCTAGCAGGTGCTAAAGTATTTTTGTTAAAACACTTCTCCCTTTTAATCATCAACAGAGCTTCCTCCTAGACTCCTTTTGGAGCTCCTTTTCCTTCACAATTATGACCTGCTAGAGAGCAAATATCAGTGAGGTTGCAGCCAGGGCTCTAAGATTCCAGCCTGGGAGGACTGCTAAGAAAGCAGGAAAAATCAGCCTCTATGTGTAGGTGCCTGCCTAGCTGGTCATCTGCTGAGCACCATGTCTCCAGAGCCCTCTTTGACTTGTTAAGGATTTGCTCTGTTTTTTCCAATACTGCAAACTCAGATAGTCCACGATTCAGATGATTCCTATCCACTTCTCTTTAGGGCAAGGTAAGCATTCTGCATGCAGCAAAACTGTCAGTCGCTAGTCTCACAGCCTTCTACCCCAGAAAAGGAAGGTACACTCATCCATCACTGCTCTCCATCAATGGCAAAACCTTTCCCCTCTTTGGGACATGAGCCCCTGCTGTCCCTCTCTTACCCCTCTGACCCCTTCCCTTACTCAGTGTTACCAGTCTTCAAAGTCCCTCTCAGCCTCTTCCTGCCACTTCCACCCCTCTCTATTAAAAATGAGACATAAGATGAAAGGTGTGGAGATAAAAGAGCAGGAGAGAGAGACAGCAGTCAACCCCAGGCAAAGGTGGGACACAGCAAAAAAGTCAGGCCACAGCCACTGGTGCAGGCATGCAGAGCAAACACAACTGACTCCCAGTAAAAGCCACTGCAAGTAGCTGTTTAAAATGCAGAGAGGGGATCCAGGCAACAAAGCCGTGCCAGCTAATGTCATTCTGAGCCACACCAGGGAAATGCTGTGGGGTGAATCCACAGGAGGAACAAAGCACCACACCATCCTCATAGTCACAAAACTAGATCCTCAGAAACTGTGAGCTGCCAGAGCCTGCTGAAGTCCATGAGCGTCACACAATTCTCACTAGCTACAGGCTTTTGCAGTCACTCAGTCTCCAGTGCCTCTGAAACAGGGCTCCTTCCAAAATTCCCAAAACATACACTCATAGAATCATTAAGGCTGGAAAAGATCTTCAAAATCATGTAGTCCAACCTTCCATGTAAGACCACCAAACCATGTCCCAAAGTGCTACGTCCACATACTTCTTGAACACCTCTCCAGGGATGGTGACTCCACCACCTCCCTGGGCAGCCTGTTCCAATCCCTGACCACTCTTGCAGGGAAGAAATTGTTCCTAATATGCAATAATCAGGCTGCAGAGAGAGAAAGGTTGTGGGAAAGAGCAGAACAGCAATCTTGGAGCATCCATTGCCTGTGGAACGGGTTGTGTGTGTAGAACAGGGGATGTTTTTCACAGCCATGTGAGCATCTCTTATCTCCCACCAGCAGAGAGCAAACTGCCTACTAAGGGGCT
Source organism: Psilopogon haemacephalus (assembly GCA_013396835.1). Taxonomy (NCBI): domain Eukaryota; kingdom Metazoa; phylum Chordata; class Aves; order Piciformes; family Megalaimidae; genus Psilopogon; species Psilopogon haemacephalus. Next base: position 1,601,838 of record VWZI01011363.1, on the reverse strand, counting down.
TATCAGGGTCAAAGATGATTACAGTTGTGTGGCTAATTGTATTATGACACTACAGAAAGGATCATTGACTTTGATCTTGATGGGCACTGACCAAGACAGGTTTTCAAAGCTTGGACAGAGCACAGAGGATTGCCCTGATGGATCAGCTCCTTCCAGGAAGGCTCTTCTGCAGCTCAATAAGTTTGCAGCTCTCTGGCTGTGATGGAGCATTTTTCACATGTTTAATTCAGGAATCCACACATGGAAAGTAAACAAAACCAAAGTAATAGTCTCAGAAATACCTTGGGAAATAAGTATGTAAATCTGGAATGCATTTGCAGAGGGGTTTGAGGGCAGTAAATGCCACAGATATTTGCAGCATTTGGGGTCACGAGATTGAATCCAAATGTTCTGTCCTTCAGTGGTTACCAAGCTTGCTGGCCTCTTATTTCTTTTTGCTTGTGAAGCAGGGAGCGTTGCAAGTTTCATCTTTGCTGTGATCATAGGTCAGGGATGTAATAAGATATCTAAGCAAGGCTGGAGATGGAAAGTGTTTTAAAGCAGAGTGCAGCATTTCAAATATTTGAGCAGGTTGTTTCCCAGTTGTTGCCCAAATCTGTCAGGAAATTGTAAACCTTTGAATAAGTTGGTTGGTTGTTTTTGCCGATAGCATAGTTCAAATGATTATCAAAATACTTTTCTCACAAAAAAAATATTATCAAAACTGAAACAGAATGAAACTCCATCCCTGCAGGTGTTTTGAAGAGGCAGAGATGTGGTGCTGAGGGCACTATCCTCTGAAAAGTTACAGAATGGCTGGATTTAATGATCTTGGAGGTCTTTTTCAACCAAACAATTCTATGAAAACACGTCTGAGCAGCCAAAAGCCCAAGATTCTTCAAACATGGTTTTGCAGAAAGTCCCAAGGCATTAAGAAAAGCCAATAACAATAAAATCAGGTCTAAATTTTGGATATTTAATTAAGAAAAATCTTGTTTCGGAGAAGAAATCTGACAAAAAGCACATGAATAGCTGTTATGGAAGAAAATATTATCCAGATAAACCTAAACTTACTAAGGCCATCAGCATCCTGGCCTGAATCAGAAACAGTCTTGGGGTTCTCACAAGACTTTAGGGTACTGGAGCAGGTCTAGAGGAGGGCAACAAATCTGGAGAAGGGTCTGGAGAAACAGGTCTGGTTAGGAGGAGCTAAGGGAACTGGGGGTGTTTAGCCTGGAGAAGAGGAGGCTGATGGGAGACTTCATTGCTCTCTGTAACTCCCTGAAAGCAGGTTGCAGTGAGGTGGAAGTTGGTCTCTTCTACCTAGTATCAGATCTTTGCTTCAAGAGTGGTCAGTAAGGTGGTAGAGGCACCATCTCTGGAGGTTTTCATGAAACCTGCGGACATGGCACTTTGGGACATGGTGTAGCAGCTGTGGTAGTCAAATTATGGTTGGACTTGATGACCTTAGAGGGCTTTTCCAACCCTAAGGATTCTATGATTCTAAAAAGAGAATCTCCAGGGCATAAAAGCAATTTTAGCACAAGAGAGCACCTTCCTGCCTCCAGACACCTATGCCTATACATGTCAAATATCTTTCAAGCAGTCAGAATCACAGAATATAACTGGTTGGAAGAGACCTCCAAGATCATCCAGTCCAATCTCCAGCCCAGCACTGAAGGGTCAACACTAACCCATGTCCTTAAGTTCCAGGTCCACGCACCACTTGAATGCCTCCAGGGAGTCTTCAGCCTCTCTCTATCTTGGCTGTCACCTGTCTTTTGGAGTTCAGAGCTTCTGAAATCAAACCTCTCCTACCCAACTCACAGCATCAGCCAGTCAGCCCACTGTCATCATCCTTCCACTGCTCATAAACAGTCTCATCCAGAGCAAAAATAAAAGCTAACAACTGGTGAACTTTAATAAATTCTTTTGCTCATTATTCACCAGCTTCATCAATCTCTCACCATTAGACAGTCAGACTAACAGGACACAGAATTGTTGCAGTCATGCCATAAATCTCTCTCCTGCTCTCCCTGTGGTTACAATAATAGAAATTTACCGTCACTTTGCTTTCCTCCCATCCCCTCTGTAATTCATCTCCACACCTCGCCATGCATGCTCAGTGAGCGTCGCTTTGTGCCTGCCCATTGGGGTGTCCTCCCCAGCACATCCCCCCTGAGCTCTCTGTTGCATACTGTCACAGATAACCACTGCCCATTAGGGTCTCCTCCCCAGCACATCCCCCCAAGCTGTCTGTTGTGTGCTGTCACAGATAACACTGCCTATAGCTCTCTCTCACTGCTCATTGGTGGCTCCTCTCCAGCACGTCCCCCTGGGCTCTGTGTTGTGTGGTGTCACAGGTAACCACTGCCCCAGCTCAGGGAACGCAGCCTATTTGCAGTCGTTCAAACCACTCTCCTGCAGTGAGCTGATATGCCATGAGCTGAAGCCTGCCTTGCTCAGCACTTATTGATCCAGTGCCTTGCTCACTGCTTAGATCAAAACCCCACTTGTCAGCCCTGGCTCTGTTATCATCATCTGATCAAGCAGGAAGCCACAGCCTCAAAAACCAAGTGCCAGTCAATGCCCAAGGGCAGGTGATGCTAAGAACCAGCCCAAAGTGTTTTCAGCAAAAGAGATGAGTAACTGACGCTTGAGGACCAAATGTCCTTTTTGTTAAGGGCACCTCTACATTGCAAACAGGAAAAGCAATCATAGAGTCATTGAATCATTTCAGCTGGAAAAGACCTTCAAGACCATTGAGTCCAACCAGTATCTAAGTCTGCCAAGACTGTAAACCATGGACCTCAGCACCACATCTCTGCCTCTTTGACACATCTCTCTGAGCAGCCTGTTCCAGTCTTTGAGAAACCTTTCAGTCATGAAGATATAAGACTGAGATCCAACCTAAACTTCCCCTGGTGCAATTTCAGGCCACTTCTTCTCACCTGATCCTAGGGAGAAGAGACCAACCTCCATCTGGCTCCAACCTTCTTTCAGGGAGTTGTAGAAAGCAATGAGCTCTCTCCTCCAGGTCCCTCATCTGCTCCTCACCAGACCGGATCTCTACATACTTCACCAGTTTCTCTGGACACACTCCAGCCCCTCAATGTCCTTTTTAGAGTGATGGCCCAAAACTGAATCCAGTACTCAAGATATGGCCTCACCAGTGCCCACTATGAGGCCACACTTTCCTAGTTCTACTGGTCATGCTGTTGCTGAACGAGGCCAAGGATGTTGGTAGCTTCTTGGCCACCTGGGCACAAAGCGTCTCATCTTCAGCCAGCTATTGATCAATTATGGCAGATGGAAGAGTACTTCAGCCACCTGTTGTAGTAGTGAGGCTCGATGTAGGGATGATGGTATAGTTACAGGAGTCCAAAATAAGAGGAACCCTATGGACCTCATATCATAGGCAAGTTCTCTGAATTTTTGGGTAGGAAAAAGGAATTTAGAGTACATCAGCAGTTTCTCCACCTTGGTATAAGGAACACTGACCTCATGGGAGATTCCAGTGGAGCAAAGATGTTACACATTGGTATAGACTCCTCAACAAGTGTCCTACCCACTGCAAATCCCAAGCCCTGCTTGCTGCTGTGGGCATCTATCCAGGTGCATGTCCATGCAGCACATCAATATCACTTTGGACCAGAAGTGAATACACTGTCTCACCTCTCTGAATATTCAGTGCAGTAAGACAGTACATGGTGTTCATCAATCTCACCCACACCTTATATGGTGCCATTTGAGCAACAAACATCACTGCACACTCATTCCTCCAGGGTCCTAAATGACACACTTGCTCTTCCTCCTCTGAAGACTGCTGCTCTTAAGCTGTTAGAGAGCTTTGAAAACCCAATTTGGAAAGGCAGCTCTGCTCTCTGTAAGCATGCAGCAGGACAAGGCCTGAACAAATTACTCTGCCGAGTGACCCTCGGCTTAGGGCATCAATCACTTCACCTTTGTGAAGAAGAGCTGTGGAGGGACAGATGCCAACAGCCAGTGTGCTGATACGCTCCCGTCTGTCAGCAAAGGGAAGGCGGGACTGTGAGTGACAGCAGTGCCTCTGTGGGGTTTGGGTCACTCTATATTGAAAATCCAGCCAGGAAAGATCAAGATTTATGGCTGGATTCCTGACTGGCTGAGCTCATCTACCTGCCTACCCAGCAAATGGCAGAGGTCCACCAGCAACATCCAGTGTACTGTTGTCATGCTGCACAGGGGGCGTATTGCTAAGCAAGGGGATTTCGCATACTTGGGCACAAACACAGTCATGAGCCTTAAGTTCTCTGAAGGAACCTGATCTCTCAAGGCTTTGCAACCTCCGCCGAAAGAGGAACTTACTTACAAGGTGGTTCAGAGAAAGAAACATAAGTACCTCACCATGAGGAAGTACTTCTTTAATTTGAGGGTGGAGAAGGCTGCCAAGAGAGGTAGTGGACTCTGTCCCTGGAGGCATGCCAAAACCCACCTGGATGTGTTCCTGTGTAACCTTCTGTAAATGACTCTGCCTTGGCAAGAGGTTTGAACTCGATCGTCTCCAGAGGTCTGTTATGGAGGGGTAATGCAAGATGGGTTTTTTTTTTAATGTACATTGTTTATTAATTTTGGTATTCAAAACTCTCACCACCCCCAACCACCAATTTTAATAATAACTGGTTCATTTGAAATGGTCATGGAACACATTACATAAAGGATAACTAGATCTAGAAATAATAACTAGCAATATATAAACATTAATTGAACTGGAAGAGAAGGTTCCTGTGGTCAGTTGTACCACTTGCAGTTAATTATACCGCTTGCCCACTAGAGGGACTCAGGGGTCCTTTCTGCTTATGGCAGAAGGCTAGGTAAATTACATGAGGCTCTAGGTATTTACTCACAAAATACTAATCTCCCGACTCACAGGGCTATCAACAGTTTAAGACAGTGCCCAAACACTTGCAGGGAATTCTGTTGATTGTCTTGCTGGCCATTAAGATGTCTGATTCTTCCCTGGCTTCACAGGATGCTGGGGAAAGGGTCAGACAATCTCTGACCTGTTCCTGGTTTCTGTGGATGATCTGTGTGTCCCATCCAGGGCTGCTCATCTGAGCAGGTATAGGCAGGATGTCTTGCGATGTGCAGTCTCAGCATGGTGTCACACTGGTTATGCAGGCTGATCGTTTGAAGGCAATTATGCCTGTTCCTGGTAAACTCCAAGCCAACAGTTTCCAGGCTGTTCAGCAGAGATGAGTTATAGCTTAGTGCTATAAACAATAAGGCAATATCACTGCCAGAAATGGCAGTCAGCAGCAGGCACATATAAAATGGCAGAGCACAAGTACAATGGCAAGGCACATTGTGTTACTTGCTCATCTCTTTTTATCAATGCCTGAGACTAATGGGCCTTTGGACCTAGAATAGCCAATCAGAATGGCAGCTAGCCAAGCCTGAACATATTAGGTGAAGCCAGAGGTTTGTATTACCCGTATTAGAGAAAAGCATAGGCCTTGCACAAGGTTGGCACAAGCCAAGCACATGTACTTTGTTTACCACAGGATGCAAGCAGGAGCAAAACAAGTCTGGACAAGCCTGGATCTCTCAGACTCAGTGGCTCCAGTTCTTTTGTCCTCTTTCCCATGGTTATGCTCCCCAAAACAGGAGAGCATAAAAACTCATCTGGGCAAGCCAATACATATATAGGCCTATTTTGGCCCATCAGTTCTACCACAACAAGCTCCCTTCCAGCCCCTACCATTCTGTGATTCCTGACACAGAGGTGCTCTAGTGTGCTGTGTAATGGCAGTGTGCAGGAGAGGTGAAAATGTCCCCACACTATGTAGGCATTACCCACTACCAGACTATCACTTGTCTCCAGCACATGTTTTGGACACACCAGGTGAAGTCAGCTGACAATGCTAAACACCATAAACACTGAAGAAGGTACCAGAGCATCACAACACACGTGTTCGTGATACCTGTGTTGTGCTTATGGTACTTGGCATCATCATCTACCAAACACCTTCTCTATTTTTGCCACCTCTGTGGAACAAGAGCAGAAGAGCTTTCCGAGAAAGCAGCAGGGGTTGGCAGTGGACCTGCACCATGGCTAGGGAACACACAGATTGCTCCATCGCCATTTGAGTTTCTATGCGCAGGAGCTGTGTGGAGCACATAATTTTTCTGCATCTTTCAGCAGGAAGCTGCAAGGCAGGTTTACACCAACTGCTTTACAGTTGCCCAGTGCCAGCACCCAGGAACTCAGCAGGCCAAATAACAAAAGACATAGATCAGGTCTTTTATACACTTACGGAGAGGAACTGAGGAGCATTTCCATGCTCTGCATGGCTTGCATTACCAGTAATGTAATCCAATCCATTATGGCTAACTCTGGTGAGGAAACAACTCACTGCCGTCCCCAGGGGACTGTTTCCATGTGATCCTGATTTATGACTGCTTTATTTCACTTTCATCTGCTGGATTTCTGGTGACAAACTATCTACAGCCAACTTTCAGCCCACATGCCATACAATGTCAGTTACAGACCAACGGGGACTCATCCCTTCCCTCAGCTGCTTCTGCTGCCTGATCCTGCCCACTTGTGCTCTGCAGTATACTCTGCTTCTTGTTTTATCACACACACTTTGCCTACTATGTCTCTCCCTTAAACTTCCCAGCTTCAGCTTCTGAGTTTCTTATTTTCTCTATTAGATGGCCTCTGACTTCAAGGTCAGCATACAGCTACCAGAAACATCTCATAGAATCACAGAATGGTGAGGGTTGAAAGGGACCTCTGGAGATCAAGTCCAAGCCCACAGCTACAGCAGGGTCACCCAGGGCAGATTGGATGCTTTCCTGTGCAGGCATGTTTGGAATCTCTCCAAAGAAGGAGACTCCACAACTTCTCTAGGCAGCCTGCTCTATTGCTCAGACATCCTCAGAGCAAATACGTTTTTCTGTATACTCAGGAGAAACCTTCTGGGTTCCAGCTTGTGCCCATTGCCCCTTGTCCTCCCATAGGGCACCAATGAAAAGATCTCGACCCCATCCTTTTGACCCCGAGCCTTTAGACATTGATCGCGTCTCAGGCTGCTCTTCTCCAAGCTGAAGAGCCCCAGGGCTCTCAGCCTCTCCTCTTAGAAGAGATTCCTAGACTCATAGAATACTTTGGGTTGGAAAGGACCTTAAAAAATCATGTAGTTCCACCCACCCTGCCCACTTGGGCAGGGACACCTCCCAGTAGTCCAGGTTGCTCACAGCCTCACACAACCTGGCATAGAACACCTCCAAGGAGGGGACATTCACAACCTCTCTAGGCAACCTGTTCCAGCGTCTCACCCCCCTCACTTGAAAGAATTACTTCCTAATCTCCAGTCTCAATCTCCCCTCTTCCAGCTCAAAGCCTTTGCCCCACTCCTGTCACTACAAGCCCTTGTCAAAAGTCCCTCCCTAGGTTTCTTGTAGCCCCCTTCAGGTACTGGAAGGCTGCTCTGAGGTCTCCTTGTAACATTCTCTTCTCCAGGCTGAGCAGCCCAAATTCTCTGAGCCTGTCCTCATAGGGGAGGTGATTCATGTCCCTCCATTGGACTCTCTCCAGTAGCATCCCTTCTGCAGTTTGCAGACAGCAAGGGTGACAGCCTCTAACCCCAACTTTCATTTTACAATGCAACAAGATTCCCCTCTCCACCCAGACTGTGAGGGACTGCTGGCAGTAAACTGCTTGCACTGCCTGGTGTTTCCAGCCTCTAGGCAGACAGAAAACAAAGGTGATGAGGATCCAATACCCATTTTGCCCCTGCAATGTGCTTCTGGAAGGAGATATCTAATAGATATATTAGTACTGGAGCACTTCAGCACCAAAATCCTTGTTGGGAACACACATACTAGAATACTCAGTCAGTTGAGGAGAGATGAACTGGCTGGGCTCATTGCCATGGACATGAGCTAAGGAAGTTAAATCCCTGAACTGAGTGGAATTCTGTCTGGATTCCAGAAGAGTCTAGTTAATTTTCTCTCTTATTCGTCATCTTTTGGGATGGTTTGGTTCCAGGACCTGTAGCTGAGGACCTCTGATCCCCACACTCCTCAAAATCCTGGGGAGCTGGCATGGTTTGGGGATCCTTCACTAAAATATAACTTGCCTCTAAATCGGTGCAAGAGTCTGCCAGGCTGGACCAGCCACTGAGGGTCTGCTGATGTCTTGTATTCCTTAGTCTCATCTGTGCAATGGAGGCAGCTCCAGCCTCCTGGGGCTGCTGAAACCAAGGTGGTCAGAAACCGCAGCCCAGCTGCCAGAGCGCAGCCGAGTCTTCATTTGAATACTCACAAGGGAGGGAAAGAAAAGCTCCTTTATTCAGCTCATTCTTCCCATTATTCTTCTTTGCACATGCTGCGTTTGTTTTTGTCATTAAATTTCCAGTGTCCCTAATAAGATATTAATGAGATGCTAATTCAACATGCAAATTACAGGAGACTGGCATGGAAGGGTTGCTATATTTAGAGCCAGAGCAGGATTTTAATGGCTGTCTTCACCCATCTTGTGCCTTTCATCAATTGCTTCCCTACTCTGGTGAGCAGCCTCGCATGCCTAAGTGTCTAGGTGACCTTGGAGGTTAGGAGAAATGACAAAACTTCTGGACTATATTATCATAGAAGTACAAAAAAACACCCCACTATGTTCCAAAGACACCAGCAAATGCTACTGGAAGTCTTACCCTAAGAAAGCCAGCCAAGGTCCCAGGTCCCACTATTCATACCACCTTCATATCCCTATGGCACATCTCTCCCCCACAGCCAATGTAAAACAGCACATTCTCACACCAAACTTGAAGACAAGGTCTGCAAGTCACACCAGAGCTTGGGGTTTATATTTTGTTACCTGAAAACTGAGAGCAAGGATACAGCCTTCTAGTCATAATGGTTGTAGCAGTACTGAGTACAAATAGAGATTTTTAATCACAGTGCCTTCAAAGGTGTTCAAGCCTGAAAGAAAAGCTAGGTACTGAAAACAACATGTGCTTTGGTGATAGAAGCTGTTATCAAGCACCCTACCCCAGAGGTCATGATAAGAGGCTTGGTAACCAATACTCACTGCATTTTTAGTGTCAGAGTGCTGGGATACCCTGCCCTGAGCCTTGTGCTTGTCACCGAAACAACTCCCCTAACCTTCAAACTGACAAATTTGGGATGCCTTTGAGAAGAAAAAAATACACCTTTTAAAAATTACTCTTATTACTGAAAGGTGCCAGCAGCAAGCTCATTATCTCATCTGCTGTAACCAGGTTATCATGTGCACATCAGATGCCCACAACTTCATGACAGTGTATCCCCAGCTCCTGCCAACACTAGTTATTCACAGCAAGATATTTTTGTGACTCACAAAAGGCTAAGCCATCTTTTTTTTTTTTTAGTCTGCAAGGAAAGAGGATTGGTGTAGAAAGTTATTGAGTCCCCTAAACTGGTTCCTCAATTTGTGGAAACCAATTGCAGCCCACAAGCCACAAACTTCCTTGGGCAGTCATTGATGCATTCAGTGTTTGCAGAACACCTCACATAGCAGCTTCTGGCCCACAAACAGCATTCTGAATACTAATCTATTTTTAGAGTAATATTACCCCGAATTTTTGGCTGGACCTAAAAGGTAATATTCAGGGTAAATATTACTCTAAAAATGGTCTCATGGCTCTGAAGTTTCATATATTTGCCGAGTTCTGTCAGGCTTGAGAAGTGAGCCATTGCCAACTGCAAGAGGTTCAACAAGTCACAGCGCAGGGTACTGCATCTGGGTCAAACCAGCTCCAGGCACAAATCCAGCCTGGATGCAGAATGAGTTGAGAGCAGCCCTGAAGAAAGAAACTTGGGGATGTTGGTTGTTGAGAAGCTCACAATGAGCCAGCAGCCCAGAAGGCAGCTGTGTGCTGGGCTGCAGCAAGAGGAGTGTGGCCAGCAGGGCAAGAGAGGGGATTCTGCCCCTTTGCTCTGCTCTGCTGAGACCACAACTCCAATACTGCATCCAATCCTAGTGTCCCCAGCATAAGGACACAGAGCTGGAGTGAGTCTAGAGGAGGCCACAAAAATGATCCAGGAGTTGGAGCGCCTCTGCTGTGAGGAGCTGAGATTGTTCAGCCTGGAAAAGACTCTGGGGTGACCTTAGAGCTGCCTGCCAATACCTGAAGGGATCCTACAGGAAGGCTGTAGAGGGATTTGTCATCAAGATGTCTAGAGACAGGACAAGGGGGAATGGTTTAAAGCTGAAGGACAGCAGAGTTAGACTAGATCTTAGGAAGAAATTCTTCAGTACAAGGGTGGTGAGACTCCAAGAACAGGCTGCCCAGGAAGGTTGTGGATGCTTCCTCCCTGGGAGTGTTCAGGCCAGGTTGGATGAGTCCAGTTGAGAGGAGTCACTGCCCATGGCACGGAGGTTGGAGTTGATAATCTCTGAGGTCCCTTCCAACTGAGCCATTCAGTAATCAGCTGAAAAATTAGCTCCTTTTTTATGGATTTTTTTTCCTCTCAATCACAGTCTCCAGATGAACAATGCTACCAAAATCTCTGCAGACTTCTCCCTCCCCCAGTAGTCTCAGCTGCTTTTATTGCTCTGAGGCAGCAGACAGTTTTGTTAATAACGGTAAATCCTTTTAGCCTCTGGTTAGAGCAGGTTGTGCTGTGATTGACAAGGTAATAAAAGTGTTAATGAGAGAAACTGGCACAGCCAGAGATCAATAGTTGCCAATAAGAAAAACAATTCTGATACTTAATTTTGTAGAATCCCCCCAAAGCGGTTGGAAATACATCACAATGGGTCTGTTTGATTGTTTAATGGATGTTCTCTCCCTGGTGCCCTCAGATAGAGATCAAATTAACTGAGACTGGGCAAAATGGCAAAGAAGGGAACAGGATCTTCCTTCCTCCCAAGTTTGCAGGACTGGTGGGATATGGAGCTCTGGGGCAAAGCCATTTCTGAGATAAATGCTTTTGTGGCCACCTTTCCCTGCCTGGTGACTTCCCCAGATCATTTTTTGTGCACATTTTACTGGGGGGAAGGTGAGGGCAGATAATACAGAAAATCAGCAGTGGTGACGGTGGTCACATCTAGGTTATGGTCATAAAATCAACCCTAAGCAAAAATGCTGGGTCAACTATGCTGTCCTAAAGATATGGACTCATTGGAGTAGCTCCAGAGGAGGGACACAGGCATGATCAGAGAGTAATGGGGCACTTTTGCTATGAGGACAGGCTGAGAGGGTTGGGGAAGAGTTTATTTCAGCCTTCCGGTGCTTGAAGGGCCTGGTAAGAAAGCTGGAGATAGACCTGTGGTGACAGGACAAGGGATGATGATTTGAAACTAAAGGAGGGAGATTTAAGACTGGTTACAAGAAAAAAACACTCTTGCACCGAGGGTAGTGAGACACTGGCTTAGATTGCCCAGAGAAGTGGAGAATGCCCCATCCCTGGAACCATTCCAGGTCAGGTTGGATGAGGCTCTGAGCTATCTGATCTGATTGGAGATGTCCCTGATACAGGGACACAGAGGGAGCAAAGGCAAATGCAGTGTTAAGATTAGTGCCAGTCTGGGTTGCTGAGAGCTAATCTGGGTGGCAGGAGCAGATAAAGCACACACAACTTGCAGTGTGGATTAACACTGGTTGCTTAGTAAGAGGCCCCATACATAGCATAGCCCTGTGTGGCCCTAAATATCCTGTAATGCCCTAAATCTCTTCTCACAAATCTGTCCCAGGCCAGATGCATGTAAAATCTTAATCCCATTTCAGGGGCAGCTGTTCACTGCAGGAAAGCATGTTCTGGCAGAAGGAAGTGCTGCCAGACTGGGAACGCAGGGAGAGGCAGAAAGCAATTTCCAGAGGGGCAGTGGAAGGCTGTAAGTCAAACAGATGAGAGACTGCCGTGCATTCATGAAACTACTGAGAAGCACCAACCCTTTACAACACAAAAACTGCTCCATTTTTACAGAGGCTGGTTGGTTTAGTTTGAACAGAAGGCTGAAGGGGAGACCTTCTCACTCGTTGCCACTCCCTGAAAGGAAGTTGGGAGCCAGGTGAGGTATTGTCTCTTCTCACTAGCAAGTGATAAAACAGGAGGAAATGGCCTCAGGCTGAAGTAGGGGAGGTTTAGAGGAAACTTTTTGCCTGAAAGGGTTCTCAAAGACTGCAACAGGCTGCCCATGCAGATGGTTGAATCCCCATCCCTGGAGGAGTTTTAAACAGGCAGAGATGTGCTGAGGATCATGGTTTAGCCTCAGCCTTGGTAGAGTTAGAGAATAGTTGGACTGAGTGATCTAAAAGGGCTTTTCCAAACCAATCAACTCTGTGATTCTATTCTTTGATTCTATGCATGCATGGTAAGACTATCTGGGCAGCAAACAGATGACACTTGTTCCATACAGGATGCCTTAGCAAAGTCACAAAGTGAAACACCAAAGGAGGCCTTCTCCACTTGAGCTGTGCTCCTGGAGGGCACTGCTGTGAAGCCCTTTCCTAGGAACAACAAGAAATCTCCAGCTCCATTTCTGACAGCAGTAATTTTTTATATAAACATATTATTATCTGACAGAAAAGGTCCATTTCTACCCCTACATTATGAAGGGTTCAAGGCATTTTGCTGAACTGGAGAATACAGCAGGAGAGACAGCAGAGAATACTAGTACAGGGCTGACTTTGGACTCCAAGCCCAGATAATCGCCACAATTGTTGGCAAAACTTCACCTTGAGAGACGGCAGAGTTTGGGCAATGTTGAAGGCTTCTAGAAATCCCTGCAACCATTGTTTTTATGTCTAGGCAGGCTCTAAGGCAGACTGCTGTAGACATCTCACAGGTGTCTGTGGGCAGGTGCAGGGAGGCTAGGGAATGCAGATGTGTTACCCAAGTGTGCAGGGAGCAGAGGGTTCCTCTTTCCTGAAAGCCTTGGTGTGAGCTTGGAAGTGCTGTGAGCTACACTCAGCTCGCAGCAGAGGTGTTTGGCCTGTGTTTTCCAGCACAGGCCCATTAGCTTGCATCTAAAGCTGTATGGAGCCAATCTACAGGTCCAGTCAGGCACACCAGGTCTCCAAACGCAGGCTCTGCCAAAGCCAAGTACTGATTTCTCCTGAGCCAATGCAGGCAAAAAAAGGTTGCCAGATGCAGATCTGTTCTTCCTTTCCCCTCCCATCCCAAAGCATAATTAAACAAATATTCCTGCCTGTAAAAAGAGAGAATAATTGGAATCAGAAAGCATGAACGGGGAGATCAGCGTGAAAGGATACCCAGCTGACACCAAGGGGTTTGGCTTATCCCTTTGGCTTTATCCCCTTTTCTCCTCCTGTCTGCATTAATGTGGTGCTGAAGCCTTGCATTGTCTGGCTGCATCATTAATCAAAGCTGGTACCCCAGAGGTCAGGGTGGCACTGTAGCTTGCCACTCACTTTAATTATCCACACACATCACCAGCTTGAGAAATAAGAAGAGATAAGGTGAGGATTACTGGATCCCATCTTAGCTGTCTGTTATCATACACCCTACATCGAGCTTGGTTCCTATCAGTCTCTCTCCATTCACTGTGGGAGGGGAGGGAGAAGCAAGAAAAAAAAAACCTTTACATCACCATTTTGCCCACATCTTTACAGATCTGGCCAAAACACATTCTGACCTTCGCATTAATGGCTACATCTGCCCAGGGGCTGGGCCTGTGGCCACAGCATTCAGATATTTAGCTCTTTAGATATCCAAATATTGAGGCATTTCACTCTTTAGAAACCCAAATAGTCACATCTGTTTGCAGAAGCTGTTGTACTTCAGCATTTTCACCGAGACTGGTCCTGTTCCAGGTCCATGGCTCAGTACTGTTTGGTAGGGCCAGATCAGACTAAAGAGAACTTACAGATCATAGAATCACAGAATGGCTTGAGACCATAGATCTATAGAATAGTTTGGGTTAGAAGGGACCTGAAAGATCATCCCATTCCAATCCCCCTGTCATGGACAGGGTCATGTCTCACTAAACTAGGTTGCTTGGCCTTGAGCACCTCCAGGGATGAAGGTATCCACAACTTCTGGCAACCTGTTCTTGTGTCTCACCACTCTCATAGTAAAGAGCTTCTTCCTAATATCCAGCCTAAATCTGCCCTAGGTTAAAAACATTGCCCTTTGTCCTATCACCATTTGCTTGAGCCTCCCTGAAGTCTTCACTTCTCCAGATTGAACAGACCCAGTTCCTTCAACCTGTCCTCATAGAAGAGATGCATCAGTCCTCTGATTATTTTTAAAGGACCCACTCCAGCAGATCCAACTCCTTCTTGTGCTGGGGGCCCCAGAGCTAGACACAGTGCTCCAAGTGAGGTCTCACCAGAGCAGAGGGGCAGAATCACCTTGCTTTATCTGAAGGCCAAGCATCTTTGATGCAGCCCAGGACAAATTGGCTTTTGGGGGTGACACCACATGCCAGGTCATGTCAATGTCTAATCGTTCAGCACCCCCAAGGCCTTCTCTGCAGGGCTGCTCTCAATTCACTCGTTGCCCAGCCTAGATTTGTGTTTGGGATTGCCACAACCCAGGTGATGCAGATGAAATTCATTGATTTCTGATAATATTCCCCATTCACCATCATTCTATCCAGTCTCCACACTGTGCTAAGCAAGTTGAAACAGAACAGGGGAAGGGATGGATTTTCCAGTCAACAGAAAGGATGAGCAAGATCTCAAGTGCAATATAATATTTTCCAAGCAGAGCCCTCCCAGCCTGAAGAGCAAACTCTTACATGGTAGATTCAAAGAGAGAAAGTTCCTGGATTGAAAAAAATATGAAGTGTCCTCCATGTCATGGTCATTGCCACCAAACCAATGTTAATGTCTGATTTATGGAAATGTATGCACAAGCTAAACAAGAGGAACCATCCACATGTACTGAGCACCCATGCTGATTTCCAGAGGCAGCTCAAAACAAAATAGGTGCAATTTTATCTATCCTGTAATTTACAAGCCACATAACTCAGCTCTTGAGTTCCAATGGATTATACACTCCCAAATGTAGCTTGTTGATGATAAAGCAAGCCCAGAAGAAAGAGGCACTGGGTAAAGCTTTCTGTGGGGAGCACTGCAAGAGCCACCATAGGGCTTCACTCCATCTTCACGCGAGGCACAAATACCTTGTTAGCATTTCTTTTAATACTTCCAGTCACCATCACAAAGCAGGTAGGCCTGCTACATGACTTAAAGGAAAGGTCTCTGACAAGCCTATTTCTGTGCTGAAGCAATGAAATACATCCACACAGCCCCAACACTTTGCTCCCTTCAGAGCATAACAATTGTAATGACGAGAGGTGTCCATGGCAATCCCACGGTACCCTTCTTCTGAGAAGTGGCAGAATCAGGGGGAAGAAAAGCCCAGAAGCCCTTTTTAGCCTCCTTATTTTTCTTTGTCACATCATTAAGGGTTCAATGAATCTCCAATTAAATTCCCCTGCCTGCTGTCATCATGCTGATTGATAGGTGTCCTTGGATCAACCTCAGTAGGGCACATTGTTGCACAGAGCCCCCCCTCTTTACCCTCGCCATCCATTATCAGCCCCTTGTCATTGTTACCTTCACATGGCAGTTCATTTACCACAGGAACAGTGTCCCCAGCTAAGAGGGGCAATGAGAAAACATTTGTTACAAATAAGGCAAAACTCTAATAGATCAGGCCATGCTTCGGCCTCAGACTCATGGAGAAATAACATTTTTCCAGCATGCTTGTTCACCAATTGCCCTTTAAAATACATTTTCCCTGTCCTTACATAAAATTATATCCAAAACACACACAAAATAAAATAGACATTCTCAGAAGGGAAGAATAGAACAGAAATGTGTGCATTGGAAGTTAAACCAGCTTATACAGCTCTGGAATGTCTCAATTTTTAATTAAAGATAAAATCTGAACACGAGTTAACTTCAAGTCCCTGAAACACTAACAGGATTTAAGCTACAGAAAGTAGAGAGTCCTTATGCTGGCACTAACTGGAGATTTTTAGGGATTTTTTTACACCAAACCAATTTTCCATTAAAAAAAATACCAAATACTTTCTCAAAATGAAAGGAAAGTATCATTGCTAATTGACACAAAAAATTTAAACCAAAGAAATCAGGAAGAAGGGAGTGATATATTTTCAGGCCCTTGAAATGTCACATTTTTTTCATTTTGCCCAGTTTGAAACTGGAATTTAGTAAAAAAAAAAAAAATTAAAAAGAGGGTAAAATTAAACCCAGAATGACCAGTGCACAGTCTAAGTTTACCAAAGAAAGTATTTACATCCATTTGATAGAAAAGAAACATGAAAGTTTCCTTCCACAGTCTCTAGGCAGAATTTGTCTCTGAAACTCACAAAACATAGGTGTGGTGGGATAACTCTTCTGTACTGGGCACCAGTACAAGCAGCAGTGCCACAGACTTCAGGTTATGTATGCAGTATCCTTGTGACCTGCTTAGGACAGCAGCCAGTGTTTTGCTGCCTCTTTGTTCAGTATCTTTTGGAGGAGCCTGTCTAGGACAGACGTGTCCCTGTCCTTGCAGTGATTTATCATACAAAAAAGGTCTTCATATGTCACACACCAAGGACTAACACACAAACACCGCTGCAATCTCTCTTCTCCTTCTTCCCCTCTGATCACCATTAAAGCAAGGAAACATCCCCAGATGCCAGCCAATTGACAACCCGGCAGGAAAGAGCTGTCCTTCAAGAGTAATAATGAAAACTCAAACAGCCTTGCTCTAATTATTTGTAAATGAAACCTAACTACAAGTGTGCAATGCCCCATCACATTTACCCCCACCCCAGCAACAGCTCCTGACAAAGGACAAGGTCCTCACATGCTGCCCTGAAGCCCCCAGGGCCTGGGAAGCCACAACTGCCATCCAGATGAAGTAGTTATATCCTTTGCTAGAAGCTTTTCCACCGCAGTAAGGGGCAGAGGTGTTGGTGCAACATACTGGACAATTTTACTCCAGTTCCAGTCCAGTTATCATTCCTAGGTCCCACAAGCTCCATCTGTTCCAATAGAGACAGACAGCCTCACAACAGGAGGCTTTTTCTTAGGGGGTCTTTGGAGGAATATCTAAGCAGTTAAAACACTTCACTACTGCTGAAACCAAGAGGATTAATGCTCTTAAACCCCAAGGATCCTTGGTTCATCCATCCACCAGCACACAGTCCTCCCTCTCTGCTTCTAGCTGATGTCAGCTGATGTGTCCAGCAGCAACAGGACAGTGGGCTCCCAGGAAGCAGCGGCTGCATGGCAAGCAGGGGGTGCAGGTTTGCAAAGTCTGCTCTGTAGCACCATGACACTCTGCAATCTATACTGATCCAGGACACAATCTGCAGTGGGTGAAGCACTGTACAGGACAGACAACACTGGCCAACCTCAGTGCTTAAAGATGACTTTGGATGTGAACACCTAAATAACTACCACAGTTTTCTTCACTGACTTAAAAAAAAAAAAAAAAGCGCTTTATCTGGACATCAAGGGAACTTCTACAGATTCCCAGTGCTGGAAATCTCCCTCAAAACCCACAAAACTAAGGATTGTTTTCATAGATTCATAGAATGGTTTGCATTCAAAGGGGCCTTAAAGATCATCTAGTTCCAATTCACTGTCATGGGCAAGGACACCTCCCAATAGACCAGGTTGCTCAAGGTCTCATCCAGTCTGGCCTTAAACACTTCCAGGGAGAGGGCATCCACAACCTTGCTGAGCAACCTGTTCCAGTGTTGTTACAATAACAAGCCCATGTCAAAACTCCCTTCCTGGCTTTCTCATAGACCCTTTCAGGTACTGGATGGTCCTCCTGTATTGCACACAACCCAGACACAGAACATAGACCTGGCTTGCTGTAAAGCCGCAAGGCAGACCCTTCCTATGCAGTGAAGACACACAGACAAACCAGAGAGGCAGGATTTCTGTGAGAAACCAAATCATGTTGTAGCTATAAAACTGGCTCACATGGTCTTCCCCCCATGTATGGGCAAGGTTTTCACCACATCTGCATGGCCCATGAGAAATGTCAGGCACCTAAGGGCTGGGTGGATCACATCTCCTTCCCATAGAAATACCATGCCATCAGGTGGAAAAAACCTGGGGTGAACAGCACATTGCAAAAGGCAATGTGATTTCAATTTTGTCTACAATTTCCTTTTGCTTGGTTGAAATCCTCTGTTTGCAGTACAACTCGGTTCCTGGAGCCCTCAGAACATGGATCAGATAAATGATTAAGTCACCTGCTGTGTTTCTATCAAATATTTGTTCCAGTGGCTGCCACTCACTCACTGGATACAGAGAGTTTCTGCATTGTTTGGGGTTTTCCAGATAGCCATGCCCAGCAGGTCCCAGTCCCTGTAGCAGGCTAAATGTTCCCTCACGGCAGCTTCCCTTCTCTTGCCATTCACAGTTGCACACTTGTTCTAACTCGCCTGTGCACTACTGCAAGCCTCCAACCACATGATTCTGTGGTGTGGAAACATTTGCCTTCAACTAAAGAAGCTTAGAATCTCATAGAACTATAGGATAACTTTTAAGATCACCCAATGCAACCATTCTCTAACTCCAACAAGGCTGCGACTAAGTCATGACCCTCAGCACCACATCTGCCTCTTTGAAACACCTCCAGGGAAAGGGATTCAACCAACTCCCCAGAGAGCCTGGAATTTTTCTTAACATCCAACAGAAATCTCCCCAGGTGCAAGTAGAGGCCATTTCCTCTCCTCCCATCACTTAATACTAAGGAGAAGAGACCAAAACCCACCCAGCTCAAACTTCCTTTCAGGGAGTTGTAGAGAGCCTCCTCTTCTGCAGACTAAACACCTCCAGTTCCCTCAGCTGCTCCTTACCAGACCTGTTCTCCAGACCCTTCATCAGCTTTTTTGTTCTTCTCTGGACACACTCCAGCCCCTCAATGTCCTCCTTGGAGTAATTGCCCCAAAACTGAACACAGCATTCAAGGTGTGCTCTTACCAGTGCCCAGTAAAGGGGGACAATCATTTCCCTGGGTCATGCTGGCCAGACTGTTTCTGATACAGGCCAGGGTGTCGGCTGCCAGGGCATACTCTGGCTCATTGTCAGGCATCTGTCAACCATAATCCCCCAGTCTTTATCTAATGGGCAGCTTTTGAGTCACTCTGTCCCAAGTGTGGAAGATTCCTGGGGTTGTTGTGACCCAAGTGCAGGACCTAGCACTTGGCCTTGTTAAACCTCATACAACTGGCCTTACCCATTGATCTTGCCTGGCCAGGACCCTCAGCAGAGGATTCCTACCCTCTAGCAGACAAACACTCCTTCTCAGCTTACTGTCATCTGCAAACTTGCTGAGGGTGGCCTCAAACCCCTTATCCAGGTCATTGATAAAGATATCAAAGGTAACTTCTACTAGTCCTTATAGAAACAGATAAAATACAAGTGCAGAGAAAGGAAACATTGAAGTTACTCCCAGAGGAGTGTCATGGAAGGCCAAAACAGGCCTAAACATGTCCTGGCTTGCCCAGACATGTCTTTCCTGTTCCCTCTCTCTTCTGCTTTTGGGAGAAGCAACCATGGCAAAAGAAGACAAAGGCTTGGTGACACCATGTCTCCTCTCTCTTGTAAACAGGATACCCACACATGTTTATACACTTGCTTGTGTTCTGCACAAGAAAGGTAAAAGTAAGCCCTGACTTCACCTATTATAGTTAAGTTTGGCACATTGTCATTCTGATTGGCTAATCTGTGGCCAAAGAGTCATTAGACTTGGGCTGCACTGATAAAAGGAGATGAGCAGGTAAAGACAATGTGCTTCTGCCATTGCTTCTGCCTTATTGCTCTCTGCTGTTGTATCCTGCCATATTCTTTCATTATTTGCTTTGCAGATTGTCTGCTAAACTACAAGCCAGCTTTACTGCATAATAACAAGCCCAGATGTTTGGGTTTGTACACCTGCAAACCGTGTTGTCTCAGTTTACCAGAGAAGGTGGCATTAAATGCCTCAAGACATGGTGAGAAGTACCACCAACATTGTGCTCATCTGTAAGACATCCTGCCTGCACCTCCACAAACCTTTGTGCCAAGTCTGGAGTCAAAGAGGAACCAGGATCAGGTCAGAGATCATCTGCCTCTCTCCTAGCACCCTATTAGAGCCTGGGAAGATCTAAAAGGCTATTAAGATAGCGGCAGAACTCCTTTCAGGTGTTTGAGTACTATCTGAAACTGCAGTTAGCCCTGGGACATAATATTTTGTGAGTAAATACTTAAAGCCTCCCTAACTGAATCCAAATGCGTTCTGCCTTAAGCAGAAAGCAGCCTCTTGAGTCCCTCTAGTGGACAATCGCTATAATTGACTGCAAGAGCTTCCAGTTCTAATAGTTTAATTTTTGTACTGTTGCTAGTTACTTCTTAAGTGTTCTAGATCACCTCTGCTTTTTCCTTTGTGTAATGTTTTTTATGACCATGCATAGAATTTGATTTAAAATAAGTTATACGGTGAGATTTAAAATATTAATATAAAAATTAATAAACTGTATTAATTTTAAAAATAAATCCTGCCCACGCCACTACAAGGAGAGTGTCCAGAGATGAACAAGAGCCTTACACAACCAAGAATGGGATGTGGTACTGCTGTTACTGTTACAGGAAAAAAACTCTGCTGTCATAATGTGCCTTTTCCCAGCACTCGTACCTTTCCTTCTTGTTAGCAATGTAAGAAGATTAAGATACCAAAATGCCAAGCCACTAAGAGGGCCAAACCAGACATCAAAGACATAAAAATGCAATAAAATCTGACTGCATGTGGCTCTTGGTGATACTGTTCAGAGGAGTTGCCTGAGTTGCAGTTATAAAACTAGCAAAAGGAGCTGAAGGGAAAGCCCTCCCCAGCACTACAGGCCTTTAATAACAGTGGGGAAAACTTCCCTGCAAGCACTGAGGTAAAGGAAAGAGAAGGAAGAGGTGGAGGTGCTCCAGGCACAGCAGCAGAGATGGTCTTGCAGCCTATGGAGGAGAGGTGCCACACCTGAGCTGAGGTGTATGTCTTGAAGGTGTGACTTATATAAATTAATCATCATTAAATTCATAATTTTTGAGAGATGATAAGCAATCAAAAGATTATTCCTGACCACTAGACATGCTTAAGTGCCATGAAAATGGGTTGTTCAGCATCATCACTACCAAAAATGAACTTAGATTTGGATGTGCTTGATGAGCACAGTTAAAACAAATGCAGAGTTCATTTATGCAAGTGAGCAAAACAGACATTTCTGACTTTCCACCAGCTGTTTAATAGGGTATCTGCTACCAACTGGCAATTAAGAAATGCAAAGGGGAACAAATCCAGAGAGACAACAGGAGCTGGTAAGTATGGCATAGCTCAGCTTTCAGGGACCTCACTGCATCCAGCACAGCTCAAGGCATGAAGAGAAATCATCAGGAATTACACAGAAATAATTATCAATAGACAGAAAGTTAGTTCTGAAAGTACTTCTTCTTAAGGAGAAACATCTCTGCTGTCAGGGTGCTGGAGCCATGGAGCAGGCTCCCCAGAGAGGTTGTGGGGTGTTCTCTGGAGAATTCAAAACCTGTCTGAATGTGTTGCTGTGCAGGTGACCCTGCTATTTTGCAGTATTAGATCAAAAGGAAATTTTGCATTTTCTCCTCACACACATCCCAAAATATAGCTCAGTTAGGAGAAAAAAATATTAAGGGTCAGAAAATACAAACAGCAAGCAGAGTTTCTTTTTACCCAGCTAAGCCTGCAGCTAGAATAGAACCTTTTAGTCTAATCCATATCACATACCTTTAGGAGCAAGGCAAATAACTCCACAGTGAAGACTGGAGGCAAAAGGATACACACTGTGGTGCACAGGGAGCTGTTCCAGGAGCGCATTCCTGGTCTGTTAAAATCCACCCTCAACTTTGTAGCCTTCAGCCTTCAAATCCAGTTGCACCCTCACATGTTTGACTGAAGACCTCTTTACCTAAAGAAAACAAGGCTACAGTCAGTCTCTGATCACTTTTTGCCTTGCATTTTTACAAACTGAAGGGGCAGAACTTCTGGGCAGCCCCCACAGCTTTTATTTTGAAGGACAATCACATAAAACAATCCAGGCTTGAGGCAGAGTGGTTGGGAAACTGCCTGGCAGAAAACGACCTGTAGGTGAGGATTGACAGCTGCTGAAGACGTGTGCCCAGGTGGCCAAAAAGGTCAACAGCATTCTGGCCTGAATCAGAAACGTTATGGCCAGCAGGACTAGGGAAACGACTGTCCCCTTGTACTCAGCACTGGTGAGGCCACGCTTTGAGTCCCAGGTTCAGTTTTGCAGCTCCCACTCTAAAAAGGATTCCGAGAAAGAGACTCGACAACCTCTATGAGCAGCCTGCTGCAGGGATCTGGCACTCTCACACCAAAGTAGTTTTTCATCATGTTGAGTTGGATTTTCCTGGGTTCTACTTTGTGTTCATTGCCCCTTGTCCGGATATCACTGAAAGGAGCCTAGCCCCTTCTTGACACCCACCCCTCAGATATTTGTAAACATCATAACATCTTTCAAGCTGCTCTTCTCCAGGCTAAGCAGCCCCAAGAACTCCACTGCCAATCACTGCTTCGTTTTAGTGTCTGGGGTTTCTTAACTCAATAATATTTTGCTTCCAAAATAACTAAACTGAAGAGCTCCCTGATCACTGTGGGTATGACGGGAGGCAGAGAGGAACTGTTTTGCTGTACATTTCCCTGCAGGAAGTGGGTACAAAGGCAGAGAGAAATAAAAGCTGTCTAATTGTTCTCCCGATCAGCACCATCTGCCACCAACCATGTGCCAGTGGGTTTGTTGTGTTCTTTTTACAGAGATAGGCACCCAAATATACACAAAGCTGGATGAAACCACCCCAGACAGCAGATCCTCCAGGACACAATATTTCTCTTTGCAAAGAGGACCTGAAGAGTAACTGGGCTTGTAGTGACAGGAAAAGCGGCAATGATTTGAAACCAGCACAGAGCAGATGTAGATCAGACATCCAGAGAAGTTCTTCAATATGAGGGTGGTGGAACACTGGAAGAAGTTGCCCGGGGAAGTGGTGGAGACACTGAAGACATTCAAGATCAGGCTTGACAGGGCTCTGAGCAACCTGATCTAGTCGGGGAAGTCCCTAGTGACTGCAAGGGCTTTGGACTAGATGACCTTTAAAGATCCTTTCCAACCCAGTGCATTCTATGATGTCCCAGCCCCTCTAGTCTTCAGAAGAGGAGGACGACTCTGTAAGACAACGTCATGCCCAGAGTCTTCCCTTTACAAGGGCAGAAATAACAGTTTCAATGGGTGATATGCAGCTCCTCCAACAAGAGGCCTTCTGTTTTATGCTTACTCCCACAATGTCCCACAGCTGTGCCTTTGAACTAGACCTTTTTTTAACACTGTTGTGATATTTGCTTTATTTAGCACTTGAGGGTTTGTTTAAAATATATGAACCATTAAACTGTAAATCTTAACCTGGAACAAGAACCATCTGTGCATGCTTATAAGGTAAGCTGAGAAATGGATGCTGAGAAACATCCATGGTGGAACATGGCACACATGCAAATTCTGCTTGAGATATCTTTTTTTAATGCTTTCTCTTTTTTTGTCTGCAAAGGAGGGCAATGACTGATCTCTTCTGTTCTTTGGGTGCCTGAAGTGGAAAATGGGCATTTATACTGTCCTGCCTCCATTCCTAGGTGCTAAGCCCATCGCTATACATTAAAGATGAAGCAATTCACAAATGGTCAAGATTTTTGGCACAAAATCCCTTGCTTCCACGGCCCCAGCCTAGGTAATATCGAGACCAATTGCTGCATGTCAAACTGTCCCAGAGATTTCAGGAGTTCCTGTTGCAAAATGAAAATCAATCCAAACACATGAGAATGAATCCAAGGTTAATTGCATTTCTGCTACTGATCCCAGCTTCCCCACCACACACCTTCAAAAACAGGGCATCTGCCCACGCTCCATCTCATCCAATCCCAAAGTTAGGTGTCTACCCAGCTGAAATTTAAGCCACCAAGTCTAACCATGATCCTGGAAAACCATCACACAGCTGTTGCTGGCCCAGCCACTGGGTCTCAGCTCACATGGAATCCTAATCACAGTCTCAAAACAAGGCGTGCCTCACCCATTTCCCCTGGGCTTGCTACGGGGCCTACTGTCATGCCAAACGCAGTGGAAAGCATTGTGCGGAGTGAAAGGAGGAGTTATAGACCTTGTCCTGCTGTGGTGGATCCAGATCCCTTCGCTTCAAATTCCAACCCCAGCGAAGAGCATCACTGGCCACACTTCCAAAGGGTATAGCTATGCTGGAAGGACACAGCACAGGTGGTGGAGCCTCCAGCTCTGGAGTCATTCAAAGCCCACCTGGACATGTTCCTGAGTAACCTTCTCTAGGTGAACTTGCCTTGGCAGTGGGGTTGGGCTGGGTGATCTCCTTTGCAACCCCTACTATTCTGTCATTGTGAAAGATGCCTTTAGGCAGGGAGGTAACCAGGATGATCCTGTTTCTCTCCTTCTATTCCACACGTAAGTGTATGCATGGGAAAATAATGCATGATTGGGCTGATCCTTTCCAGCTCATTGGCTGCAGAATAGTATCCAGGAAATTACTTTAATAGATATTTACCCAGTGGGCCAGAATGAGTCACTTGGGCACAGGAATATGCCTTATTAAGAGCTGCTTACACACAGCCTACTCAAAGCAGCCCTTTTTCCCACCTTTCCCAGACATGCTTGAAGTACCAGGTAAGCCTGGGAGACTCAAGTTTTTTCTTCTATAGAGTGCCTCTGTGATGGCTCTGGGGCTCAGGTTCCCTTAAGAGACCACAGAGGATAAGTCCTCCAAAAACAGAGAGCCCCAGGGCAGGGCCCTGTTCATCCCAGGACACTGTAGCTTTGTTACTGGATTCCCAGTTCCCGGTAGGGCAGTTGATAAGGCAGCGGCTGCCTGGTTCGCCTCTGTCCCGCTGCCTGCCCTTCTCTCCGGGAGGAGCTGCTGCCTGCTTACCTCACGGCTGCCTGGGGCACAGCTGGCAGCGATTCGGAGCTGCCTCCTGCGGCCTGCTGAGGCCTGGCAGGCCTGAGGTGGGGACAGCAGTTTTGGCCTGCTCTCAGGCCTGCTGAGGGTGGATGGGCAGAGGGTTCTAGAAGGCTTTAGTCTGATAGAGTTGGCCTGGTTTGTGAATGCATTCCTTCTGCCTGACTGCCTTCTGCACCTCTGCACCTGTAAACACAGTCACCCTTTAAACTTCCCATCGGTGTGCAGGATGTTCATTTTTACTCCCCAATAATTATAATTTCTGTCCTCCTGTCCCGGGTAGCTCATGGCCCTCAACTGGGACACTCCTGCTAGATAAAAGGGGGTGCTTCGTCATAAAAATGGTTACAGTTAGTGTTGCAGAAGCTGTGAAGTGTCCTAATTCCAACTGAAACTGAAGCCAAGGGATGAGGCAGCCTGGAGGTGGCAAGCCTTCAGTAGGGCCTGTTCTAGCAGGGCAAGGGCTGATGGGTTGAAACTACAAGAGGGGAGGTACAGACCGGGTACAGGGAAGGTAATTATTGCAATGAGGGTGGTGAAACACTGGCACTCGTTGCCAGAGAGATGGTAGAAGCCCCATTCTCATGAGCTTCAGGAAGGACAAGCGCAAGGTCCTGCTACTAGGTTGGGGCAGTCAGAATCTCAGAATGGTCAGGGTTGGAACCACCCCAGACAGCAGAACCTCCAGCACACAGCATTTTAATTTGCAAACAGCAGCACCCCAACCTCAGCCTTCTTTGACCCTGTTGGAGCAGGGCCTGAGGAGAACACAGCAGCAATCCAAGGTCTGAAAATCCTCTGCTGTGAGGCCAAGCTGAGGCAGTTGGGGTTGTTCAGGATGGAGAAGAGAAGGCTCCAGGCAGACCTTCTGGTGGCCTTTCAGTGTCTGAAGGATGCCTACAGGAAAGCTGAGGACAGACATTTTAGTGAGGCCTGGGTGCAGGACAAGGGATGATGGTTTAAACTAAAAGAGGGAGATTCAGACTAGACATTAAAAAGAAATTTTTTACACTGAGGGTGGTGAGTTACTGGCCTAGGTTGGACACAGAGGTGACAGATGCTCCGTTGCCAGAAACATTCAAGGTCAGGCTGGACAGAGCTTTGGTCAGTTAGCTTTAGCAGCAGATGCCCTTCCTCGCTGCAGGGCAGTTGGACCCATATGCTCTTTAAAAGGTCCCTTCTAACCCAAATCAGTCTATGATTCTTCTCACCTTCCATTTTAAAGCTCCCTGCCGAGGGTGCAGCCATCCAGGGTGTACAGAACACCTCTGGAACGTTATGGAAGGCTAACTTTTCAGCGAGGTAAGAAAACTTTTCCATTATCCCCACCCTCTGTGACAGGGCAGCCCACCTGTTACGTGAGCCTGCATCGCCTGAGGTGCTGGGGCCAAGAAGCACCCCAGCAGCCTCAGGGAACAGTACCAGTAACACAACACCTCCACTTAGCACCCACAAGGCTATTAAACAATGTAATCAAACATCTCCTGCCGCATATCTAGGGAACAGCAGGTTATGCTGACATCTCAGTCCATTACTTAACCACCGGGTTATGCATCTGTGACTACAGATGGCTTTTACACCCACACCTCTTCAGCACCATCTGATAACCATCACTACACCTTGGCCCAAGGGGACAGATACATCCCCTTCCTTTAAATTAAACACCACCTCAGATAAGGCATCAAAAGGGATTTTTGCTGCAGCATTAGACCCATGGAAGCAGTCTTCCTCATCTTTAGAATGGGAAGCACTACCTAGCTGCAAGTCAGCTGCAGCTCTACCTTACAAAGGACAACAATTGGTAAACAAAATGGCATTCCTCCACTGATCTCTCACCAGCACCCCGGGACACCCACACTGCTTCCCATCTAGTGACAGGCAGGAACTTGAACTTAATAAATTTCATCTAAACACAAGGAGGAACTTCTTTAAATTAAGGGTGATGGAGCACTGGATCGGACTGCCAAGAGAGGTGATGGTGTCTAAGCAAACATTTGAAACCTGCCTGGATGTGTTTCTGTGTGACCTGTTCTAGGTGATCCTGCTCTGGCAGGAGGGGTTGGACTGAATGATGTCTGGAGGTCCTTTCCAACCTCTGTGTTTCTGTGATGTTTCTTAATGGTATTTTTCCTCTAACTCCCCTTCACCTGGGTCTTTTCAGTTATGCATCTCCAAGACACCTGCAGCCTCCTGAGATGGCTGTGAAAACTTCACAAGTATTTGGGATGGGCTTAGTGCAGACATGGCTTAACTTCCCCATAGCTTAGCTGTTGCCTGCACAGGAAAGGGAATACAGAAACACAGCAAAAAGCACTTTGGGCTACCTAAGCCAATACACCAGCAAAACATAAAAGCAGAATGGTCTGACAATGAGGTCCAGAAGCTAAACATCCAAATGCCTCAACTATATCAGAACTACTCAGCTGCTTGAATGTTTTGATGCCTGAGGTTACACAGCAGAAGACTGTTCTGTTCAAAGAAAACGAAGATGGGTAGAAATTGGATAAATCTCCTTATTTGCACACTTCCCATACAAGGGAAACTACATATGGCTGCAAATCCTGTTCAAAATCCACTCTACTTTTAGAGTAATCCCCCAGATTATTCCTTGTTATTATGGGCCCATGATGAATAAAAAAAGATCAGAGCAGTACCATATGACACACTTCAGGTTAACCAAAACAATTCGACTCAAAATTACACTTTTCATTCCATGTTTGAGGCGAGACTTTTCATCTTGCTGAGAGAGTTTGCTTCTAAAATTAAAAACTGGAGCATTTCCTCTCTAGTTTCTAAATTTCACCTTGTTTTCATACCCTTCTTGACAATACCTGTCCTCCTTTCTTTCAACCAAAACAGCTTCCACAGCTTAACACACAGTTGCAAATGGAACACCTGCCCAAATCCCACTTTCATAGTAAACACTGATCCTCTTCCCAGAAGCTCTGTCACAGAGGTGACAAGGTTCCATTCTTGCCTCAGGTCAGTACTTTCCTGGCTCATAACCTGTTTGCCTGGCAAGTCTGCCCTTCTCTTTTCATTGATTACTCTGCCAAATTCTTATTAGTGCTGAAGATCACCGAGGGCTTGATCCTGCCTGACAAACCTGGTGGCTTGATGGCCACACCCAAAGAGTGGCTGTCAATGGCTCCATGTCCAAGTGGAGGCAGTGACAAGCAGAGTCCCTCAGGGATCAGTGCTGGGACCAGTCTTGTTCAACATCTTTGTAGGTGATATGGACAGAGGCATTGAGTGCAACCTCAACAAGTTTGCTGACGACACCAAGCTGTGTGGTACAGCAGACAGGCTGGAGGGCAGGGATGGCATCCAGAGGGACCTGGACAGGCTGCAGAGGTGGGCACAAGCCAACCTCGTTATGTTCAACAAGGCCAAGTGCAAGGTCCTGCATCTGGGTTGAGGCAATCCCAAGCACAAATACAGGCTGGGCAGTGACTGGCTGGAGAGCAGCTCTGGGAAGAGAGACTTGGGGGTGCTGGTGCATGAGAAGCTCAACATGAGCCAGAAATGTGCACTTGCAGCCCAGAAAGCCAACCAGATCCTGAGCTGCATCAGGAGAAGTGTGGCCAGCAGATCGAGGGAGGTGATTCTCCCCCTCTACTCCACCCTGGTAAGACCCAACCTGGAGTACTGTATCCAGTTCTGGATCCCCTATTACAAGAGGGATGTGGACATGCTGGAGTGTGTCCAGAGAAGGGCCATGAGGATGATCAGAGGGCTGGAGCACCTCTGCTATGAGGACAGACTGAAAGAGTTGGGGCTGTTCAGTCTGGAGAAGAGGCTCTGAGGTGACCTTCTTGTGGCCTTCCAGTATCTGAAGGGGGCCTACAGAAAAGCTGGGGAGGGACTTTTTAGGCTACCAGGTAGTGACAGGGCTAGGGGGAATGGAGCAAAGCTGGAGATGGGGAGATTCGGACTGGATGTGAGGAGGAAGTTCTTCACCATGAGAGTGGTGAGGCCCTGGAATGGGTTTCCCAGGGAGGTGGTTGGAGCCACATCCCTGGAGGTGTTTAAGGCCAGGCTGGATGAGACTGTAGGCAGCCTAATCTAGGGTAGGGTGTCATAAAGGGTTAAGACCACCTGGAGGCTTCTGACTCCTCCCAGGGGTGGTCTGACCTGCCCCCAGGTGTCATGTTTAGCCCGCTCCCACTTCCTGACAAAGTCTGCTATAGAAAGAGGTGGACAGGTTGTCTTCTCTCTCTCATCCTGCCTGCCTGGCTAACTCCTTGCTGTTCTGCTGCCAGACCACCATGTGCTCTTTCAGCCTGGAGAAGAGAAGGCTTTGAGGAGACCTTATAGTAGCCTTCCAGTATCTGAAGGGGGCCTACAGGAAGGCTGGAGAGGGACTGTTCACAAAGTATTGTAATGACAGGACGAGGGAGAATGGGTTCAAACTGGCAGAGGGGAGATTTGAACGGGATGTTAGGAGGAAGTTCTTCACAGTGAGGATGGTGAGACACTGGAACAGGTTTCCCAGGGAGGTTGTCGCTGCTCCCCCCCTGGATGTGTTCAAGCCCAGGCTGGATGAGGTCTTGAGCGACCTGATCTAGTGGGAGGTGTCCCTGTCTATGGCAGGGGTTTGGAACTGGATGATCTTTAAGGTCTCTTCCAGCCTAAACCATTCTTTGATTCTCTAGCCAACATGTGGGGATAAGAACCATTTTTCTTTGGAACTCTGACTGCATTTCATCACCAAAATCCTGTATCCTGTCTCATCCACCATCAAATCATCCATCCCAGCACTTGGACTCAATTGTCTTCCACAGGTTGTATTTCTATTTTGTGTATTTTTTTGTCCATTTTCCCTCTATCATCTGTAATACCTCTTGTCTTCCCTACCCTGTATTTTTTTCCCCTTTCCCCAGCCTCTGTAATCCCCTTTACCCTTTTATTTATTGTTAAAGTTTTATATCTTTTTACTTCCAAATCAAATTGAGTATTTATTGGGCTCTTGAGCTCGAGGTAGGGGGGCTAGCCTATACCCAATACAGGTGTCCCTGCCCATGGCAGGGGGGTTGGAACTGGATGATCCTTGTGGTCCCTTCCAACCCTGATGGATTCTGTGATTCTAAGATCATAGAATGGTTTGGGTTGTAAGAGCCCTCCGAAGCTCATGCGGTCCAATGCCCCTGCAGTCAGCAGGGACATCCTCCACTAGAGAAGCTTTCTCAGAGCCTTGTCCAACCTCACCTTGAATATCCCCCATGGATGGGGCCTCAACTCCCTTCCCAGACACCGTGTTGCAGAGTTCCAGCACTCTCATAGTGCAGAACTTGTTCCTAACACCCAACCTCAATCTGCTCTTCTCTCATTCTGTCACTGCAGCCCTTTGGAAACAGTCCCTCTGCAGCCTTCTTGTAGACCACTTCAGGTACTGGAAGGCTGCTGCTAGGCCTCCCCAGAGCCTTCACTTCTGCAGACTGAACAACTCCAACTCCCTCAGCCTGTCCTTGTAGCAGAGGTGCTCCAGTCCTCCAGTCATCTTGCTGGCCTTCCTCTGGACCCAATCCATCAGCTCCATGTCCTTCCTGTGTTGGAGGCCCCATAGCTGGACACAGCACTCCAGGTGAGGTCTCACCAGAGCAGAGGGACAGAAACACCTCTCTCCATATACTAGCCACAGGGCTTTTGATGCAGATCATCTCAATATCTTTAGGAAGAAAATTGGAATAAACATTTGGAAGTGAAGAAGTATTTAGTGGGCAGAAAGAAAAGCAAGGCCTCTGTGCCAAGAGCAGACCTGGAGTCTTCATTCTAAAGCACGATGAGTAACAGGAGGGTTCCTGTTGTGTTTTTTTAGTGTTCCCTACCAAATATTCTTTTCTTCCTATGGTCCCCTGAAGTAATGAAGTCACTTCAGTAGTAACACTTCAGCACATCAGGTTACCTCTCACTTCAGTATCAGAGCCACAAAAAGAAAGGCTAAAGATGATGCAGGAGAAAGGAAAAAACAGGCTATTTCAGAAAGCCCTCAGAAGAGAGGTGAAGAATGAATACTAACCCTCACCCAACATGAACAGGAAAAGAAAACTAGTGCAACAAAAAGGACAAGGGTTCTTTTTTTCAGTCAAAAGATACAGTTCCACAACTCATAGGTGCTTACCTGGCCAGGACTGCCCACAGAAACAGCCACACTCCCAAAGAAACGCATCTCCCAACTTGTCAGCACCACGACCCTCCTTTTGAGCATGAGGCTACAGGGCTGAGGGCCTAACGAGCCCTAATAAGACACAGATGAGGCTACCGGGGTAGAGTGGTGAAGCTCACTGCTGAGTTTGCTTAGGGTACTTATTTCTATTTCAGTATTTCCCGGTGCTGTAGCTGAACCAGTTCAGAGTAAAGAAACAGGCATGAAAATGACTCTGTTTTGGAGTTAACTTTTCTTGCAGCACTCCATGACAAGAAGTATTTAGCCTGACACCAGTGCTGGGCAGTGCAGCCTCCCAGTGAGAAAAGCTAGCTGCGTTAAAACCTCCTGTCTTGAAAACTCCTTTGCAGATTCATCAGTGGGAGCAATGTTTCTTACTCAAAGAGGAATTTTTTAAAAAGCCCCACACCCCAGAAATGAAAGATGTGGAATGCAAACTCCATGGTAAAAAGAAAAAAGCAAAAACATTCAGATTAAGATTTTGAACCCCATCATTAGAACAAACAAAGTTATGGTTGCCATAGCAACTCCAAATCAATTACTTTACACACAGCTATTACAATATTAAAGTAAACACAGCCACAGTCAAAACTACTCTGTAGCCTCATGGGGACAAAGTTAAAATTGCTGTGAAGCCCAGAGCATGGCAGTGATGGAAATGCACGATTACTTTTTCTTTCAAGGTCCCTCAGCACCATAGTGCAGTCGTGAGGGGATTTCTCCTCCCTAAAACCTGTTCAGTTTGGCCTTACATAGGCCTGAATAGCTACAGGAATTTTCTGATTCTCCACGTGAAGCGGAGAATCAGAAAAGCAAGGCTAGAGCTGCAAGACATCAACTTCCATCAGGTCCTGCTGCTCATGACTCTCACCACACCACCTTTAAGGACTGAGGGTGATGAGCACCTCCAAAAAGTCACTTGCAAGGATGAGCAGGACTTCCTTCTGCAGTGTGCCTGTGATGGGATGCCATTTGCAAAAGGCCTGGCTCCACGCCACTACCCACTAGACCTAACACGGTGTCATCTGCATCCTAATGCCTCTCAGAAGGCAGTCTCTACCAATGTTAAAACAAGAGCACCATGATGTTTGCATACAGTGTTACAGATCAGGACATTTTTTCTCTTAATAAGCATCCTTTGGGGGGACAGCAATGATGGCAAAAATCCACATTTCTGAGCCAGGTACATCCTGTCTGGTCCAAATGTGGCAGAAAAGGATGAGCTCAGATCCATCCATGTAACCTAATAATTTGCAATGACATTCAGAGAGGCTGAAAGCTTATTGATTTGGTTTATAATCATATTGTACATCCTTCAGAGCCAAACAAGTGCCTGATTTAAATGCTTGGCTGGGTTTTTTTGGTTGGTTTGGTTTGGTTTTTTTTTTTTTCTTGTTCCTTCCAGTTCATTTTAGCAAAGAGTGAAAGGCACTTACTGCCATTAACAGATGCACAATTTACATTTGGGTTTTCAGGTCTTTTTCCCTGATAGAGGCAAATGTCAACTCAAAAGGGGATAATGCCTGAGAAGTCACTTGGCCTGCATTCTTCTTCATTGTTAAAGTGTTTTAAATCTTTTTCTTTAATGTTTCTGCCTGCTGGAAGGAAGCAGTCCCGTTTGTTACTGTCCTCCTGTAGTGGGTTTGCAGTTACCGGCCCCCCCCCCACACACCTTTTATAAACCCTGGCTAGAACTCAGGACACTGGAAGTTAATAAATGGAGCTTTATATTTACAGCAATGCACAATATACAAGCAAATATTTAGAAGATATAACAGATATTTACAGATATATACAGTGAAAAGGTAATACAGAAACACCACACCCCTCCCGGAGACCAAAATCCCCAAGAGAGGGTAACCAAACCACCCTACCACCTTTCCCCCCTTCCCCAGTCTTATCTCACCACCAGTTGATGCTGCAGATAAGCTGAAATAGATTGGCCAGAGGGGTTGGTAATAGGAAGGAGTTAGTAGTTTAACTCTGAATTAGCTACCAAGACAGAGACAAAGGGGACAAAGCAGCTGCAGCCAGCAGACAGAAGCCCTCTGCTAATCTGGTTTTTTTGAGAACAGTTCTTAAAACAAATTTTTTTTTTTTTTTTTTCCTCAGTAAAACTCGGTGAAGTGACACACTGTGTTTATTTCTCTCTTAGCCAATAGTGTAATTTCTCACTCAAATTCTCCAATTAGCTCAACCAACACACCTCCCTCCCTCTGCATTGCCTTCCATCCAGGAACAAACCAGGATGATGAGCACCAGCCACCATTTTGATTTTAAAAACTTATCCCATGAACTCTTCTCAAATTGTAGCCTGACTGGGCACCATCTTCCAAACAAGCAGGTAAAATGTTAGGCCACACATCACCTCCTCCAGCACTATCAAGATGGGGAAATAAGGGGACTTGGGGATAGCAAGAGGAACGGGTGCAGCCATCCCTCAGCCCTGGAGGATTGCTCAGGGTACAGGTGGGTGCTCTGGTAAAAAGCTCGCCTACTTTCCATCAGAATGCCATCCAGACCCTTGAGGATATTGGGTTCCAATGAAAACGGAGTGTTCTCCCGGAGGGGGAGGAAGGATCTTTCACTGAAAACCTGATGGCCAGCTCTAGTACTGTCACAGTGATAACAGTGATGGGATGCTCTGTTCTCTGTGGAGCCACCGCTGATTTGCTTTGCCAAGCACCACTGCTTGCCCTACCTCTTTTCCCTTCCCCTCTCTGGCACTCCCGTTTCCCAGAGATGCAGGCAAAGAAGGCTGGTTCGCATTGAACACCACCATCAACGTGCTTTAATCACTGCTGACTTTAAAACGCTGCACCAAAGCTCCAAAGGCATTTCCCAGATTAAAAGGCTCATTCCCCTTTTAGCACAAACAATGTGAAAGCAGCAGGTAGGAGGCAGAGATAGAGAAAAGCCATTTCCAAAGCTGAAAGGGATTCGGGAGATTTAGACTGAGCCTATCCAGCTTAAAATAAAGTTCCAGACCCCGTCCCTCCCTGCGGCTCATGCCTCCTACAGCCAATGCTATTAGAGCCGTCCAGAGGCACCGCTGCGCGCTGGGAACGGCTGAAACCTGACAGAGGAAATCACCGCAGCTAACGCAGCCCCCCGGGGCCCAGCGGCGTTCCATTTCACTTTTTTTCTCTCCGTTTGGGCAGGAAATACTGGTAAGGGGAAGCAGTGCAGCAAGAAGACATGTCTCCAGGCACTGACTACGCACCTTCGGTGGTGGTTTAGAGCTCGCCCATATTCTGAGGATTCAGGTAACTTTCCAAAGGTGCTAAACGTCATTTAGGCTTTCAGATGCTTTAAATCAAGTTCCAAGATGCACCAAAATGATCTCTTGGCTCATTTATCTGCAATGAGCCTTAAACCTGACCTGCACGCACACAAACCCCAACTGCTTCCCTCTTCATAAATAAACAAACAAATAAATGTGTGTTCATTGTGATGTCAGACCACACTTAAGCAACTTCCATACCAGGCCTACTTTTCCTGCATAAAATTCTCCCTTCTTTCATGTTTCCAGAAGAATCATAGAAAGGTTTAGGATTGGAAGGGACCTTAAGATCACCCAGTTCCAAACCCTCTGTCATGGGCTGGGACACCTCTGACTCATCCAGGTTGCTCAAGGCATCTCCAGGGAGGGGACATCCACAGTCTCTCTGGGCAACCTGTTCCAGTGTCTCACCACCCTCTCCAGTCTCAATCTCCCCTCTTCCAGCCATTGCCCCTCACTCTGTCACCACAAGCCCTTGTCAGAAGTCCCTCCCCAGCTTATCCTGTAGCCCACCTCAGTCACTGAAGGGCTGCTCTAAGGTCTCCCTGGAGCTTTCTCTTCTCCAGGCTGAACAGCCCCAACTCTCCCAGCCTCTCCCCACAGTGGAGGTACTCCAGCCTTCTGATCCTCTTCACAAGCCAGCTCAGGGTCCAGCCTCCCAGTACCTCACCTTCTCTTTTTGGGATTCCGTGAATAGCTGCTCCTGATTTAACCCCTAAGTCCATACAGGTGAGGTTAAGGAATCATTTTCAGGACCTCAAAGCTCTGCCTGCTCCCAGGCTGTGATGCTTGCTGTGCCGCCCCAGAGCAATGCTGAACCTGTCAGCTGCAAGCAGCCTCTGTGGACTGCCCGTGCAGGTCCTGTCCCTGTGCAGCCTCAATGAAGGAAGCCGTTCAGTGGTGCACATTTCAGGCAGGACCCTAGCACTGCAGCTGCCTGCGCAAGGCAACTGAGACACTGTTGCTGTGAAATTGCCTGCAGCTCTTGAGCACAGGAGGCAGCAACTGGCTAATGGTTTCTTAGACAGCCCTGGCACATGAGTCAGGTTGCCTCGCAACTGCGCACCTCGTGGGATAGCAGCACAGGCAAAGATGCCCCCCCCAACCCGTGTCCCCAGCTGTAATCAGTCTCCAGCACCATTTCTGTGGTGTCAGCAGCACCACATGGACCAAGCACTGTTTTGCAGGCCTAACCAGGGTGAAGGAAAACATCGGTGATGTGTCTGATCATTCTCTAGGGCAGCCATGGAAGGTGGGAGACATGAAAGGAGTGGGGTTGCCACAGATGTGCCCAAGGAGGTTATAGCCCAGGTAGGCAAGAAAGCCACCATCATCCTGGCCTGTGTCAGGAACAGTGTGACTAGCAGGGCCAGGGAAGTGGTTGTGCCTTTGTGCTCAGCACTGGGGAAGCCACACCTTGAGTCCTCTGTTCAGTGTTGGACCCTCACTCTAAGAACGATATTGAGGGGCCAGAGAAGGTCCAGATAAGGGCAACAAACCTGGTGAAGGTGTCACGGGATAGCGCTAATTAAATGCAGTATCCCGTGGAACGAGGGCGTCCTAGTGCTCCCCTCGAGGTTCTTTTAGGTCTCGGTCGGCAGAAACAAACACAAATGTTACTCGAACGCCAGGTGCAACAGTTTAACAACCAGAACTGGGGAAAACAGAGAGGTTACATGCAAAAATAGATCCCGACGCGCCTACAAAATGCCCGCAAGGCACGGGGTGTGGGGGGGAAACACGCTCCTTCCCGAACCCGAGAGGGGGGGAAGAAGAGAAAACCGACTTAGCCCGAAATAGGGAGAGAGATAAAGAGAGAGATCAGCCTTGCCGCTTTGGGGGAGCTGCCGTGCACGTGGCTGGGCTCCTCACAGCCACGGCGGGAGACGACGGAGAGCGAGGAAGAAGAGTGGAAGAAGAGCAACTAACGGTCGCTGTGCCCCCCCTTAAATACCCTCAGGAGCGTGTGAGACTGACCAACAGGCACTCAGCATCCTTCAGCGGGCCAATTGGTTTAAAAAGCTCCACGCCTGCGTGCTGCCCAAGGCATCCCTGGCTCCGGGGGTCCACGTGGGGTGCCCCCGCCCCCCAACTCCTACCGGACCTTGGACAGTAGGGGGAGGAGAGAGCCCGGGGGTTGGACCAATTCTGGGGTATTTTCACCCCATACCGGGACAGAAGGGTCTAGAGAACAGGTATGGTGAGGAACAGCTGAGGGACCTGGGGTGTTTAGTCTGCAGAAGAGGAGGCTGTCTACAGCTCCCTGAAAGGAGGTTGGAATGAGGTAAGAGTTGGTTTCTTCTCCCTAGTATCAAGCGATAGGGGGAGAGGAAACAGCCTTGAATTGCACCAGGTGAGATTTAGGGTGCATCCTAGACACCTTTCTTTACTGAAAGCGTTCTCAAAGAACACCCGTTCTTCAAAGAGGCAGAGATCTGGTGCTGAAGATATGGTTTAGCACTACTTCCAGTCTTGCCTACAACATGAAACCAAGAAGGGCAGCTCTGAAACAAAACGTGCCTGGCATTCATCTCACCAAGCTGCCCCCTGCACGGCAGGTGTTGAGCAAGCAGTTAAGAGGAGTGCAAGGACAGGTTACTTTGATACCAGCAAAACAGCCTCCTCTTTCCAAAGCTCAGAAAGGGCTCCCAGGAGTTCCCAGTCAGAGTCAAGTGCCTGGTTCCTCACAGGTACTGGTATTTAAATCCATAGCAGTTCCAGACCTTTACAGATCTAGGTTTAGGTGTAAAATTTCTTTAATTGTGTCTGAAGGCCTGCACTAGGAGAAGATAAATAATTCTGAAGGCAGAACAGCTTCTCTAAGCTTGTACTAAAAGAATTTTGTTGGCAGTGCCATTATTTACCAATTATCTACTTAATTTCTACATCTATATTATAGGGATAATCAGATTACATGTAAGCTGATTTACTCAAGAAGACAACTGAGAAAGACTAAACACTGTGTTTTCCCTGGTGGCATCAGCACTGCAACAGCAAAACTCACTCCAGAAGCCCAAAAGAAAGGTCAGTGGGTCCTCATGTTCCCATCAGCAGCCCCAAACTGGCCCATGGGCATGCAGACAGTGTTAGCCCTGCCCTGGCATGCCAGGCAACGTGCAGCAGCTGCTTCTGAGGCTCCATGAAAACTACCAAAGCAAATGAGAGTGCCATTTCCTTCCTTCCAAAGTTCCTTCTTTCCTGAATTCATTCATTCCTTCTTTCTCTCCCTCCTTCCTGAATTCCTGTGCTCCTAAACTCCTGAACACATTCTTTCCTGAACTGCTTCCTGAATTCAGTCCTTCTCTCCCTCTTTCCTTCCTTCTTTCTTTCCTTCCTCAATTCCTTCCCTTCCAGCCTCAGATCTCATGTCACTTTTGCCACTTCAATGCAGGAAGAGTTTAGAGTTACCAAACCAACCTGCCAGTATTTGAGTCCTCCTGGTCGAGCAAGCTGAGTTGAAGCAGCTGTGCTCTCTGTGACAGTCCCCACTGCTCCCGTCTGCCATAAAGGCCAGGAGGGAGGCAGATAGGGTGATTTATGGCACGGTGCTGCTCCTATAGATCTCCTTTCTAATAAAACATCAGTGGAATCACTGCTTACACGTGCCCGTAGATGAACTGCTAACCACTCCTGGAAGCTTTCAGAGCTGTATTTATGGGAGGCTTTTAGCTACCTGCAGGAACAGTGCTCGCCACGGGAGCCTGCCTGCCCCGGAGACTGCAGCCTGATGGGAGCACAGATTTACACCTCCCCAGCTCCCAGGAGACAGCCAAGCTCTTTAGCTGAGCTCTCAATTAGAGCATGTCTCCAGCCCATGCTTGCTGCCACTGGGGCTACCGTCGGCTGGAGATTTTTGCACCAGCACCACAGAAGTCCTCCAGCAACAGCTCTTCAGGCAGGACCATGTATACCACCTCAGAGCACACCTTCTTTCTCAAGCACTTACGATCACAGCCACTTTTTTCCACCCTGTGCATTGCTTTCTTACCAGCTTTTTAGTCTTAACAAATAGAAGGTTTGTTTTGTTGGTTTTTTAATATTTCAGGCTTGTTTTAATTCTTTCTTTCTGTAAGGTTTTCCTACCGACTCACAGCATGTGCTGAGAGGAGCAACAGGTTATTTTGAGCCCAGCTATCTTAACTGGACTCCTCAGGACAAAGTGCTCTCCTATCTTTTCTCTTCAGCTCTTGCAGATGGTGATGAATTTTGCCAGATTTAACAACCAAAGAAATGTACCAAGTGCCATGCCTATGAGATACAAGGCTGTGAGATGAAAACTCAAAGACTCATAGAATGATTTGGGTTGGAAGGGACCTTTAAAGGGCTGGTTCTTTGCAGAAAAAACATTAGTATTGTCCCTCTAAGCTCTGCTTAAGGATGGAAGTGGATGCAGTAAGAAGCTACTTCCTGCTTTCAACAGCACTTTGGCGCTGTGTCCATCCTTCAAGTCCGTGAATTCACACTGAGAGCACACCACGAATGTCCACCTTAATCTGGTGTGTTGTCACAGCCTTCACTCCGATCACGAAGAAGGATTAGTGCTGAGCCAGTGTGCCTTCTTTGGGGCCAAATATCCTGAACTAGAGCTATTTCTGGAAATTGCTTTTTTCTGTATCCTTTTCCAGGGGGCACAGTTCTGAAGGGGCCACACAAAGCACAACATGCTGGATACACAGCACTACCCAACAAGAGTCATCTTCCAAAAGTCAACTGCTGCTGTTTCCTGGCTTAAAACCAAACTGCACCTCCTGGTAGCTGCTCCGTTACAGTCAAAGAGCAGGGAGTGCTCTTAGCTGAGGATGAAGCACAACTCTGACCAAAAAGTAATTAATATTGCCTAACTAATCTGATAATTTGGATGTGGATTTCCCAAAACACCCATGGGAAAGCAGACAAGGATGCACAACTGCTCCCCAAAAGAGGAGAGGCACTAATCACCAAACTCTTTGCCTCAGGATAGTGTCGGTGCTGTCAACAACCTCCTGAGGGGTGCTATCTGATGTATAACAGGAAAAATCAGCCCTGCTGAAAGGAAAAAACAGCAGAAATATTTACATGTGCTCAGAATCAGGGTCAGAAAATTATTTATGTATTTTCCACTTATTCCCTGATGAAAAGAAGAAACTTTTGTACATCATCTTTTCGTCTTGAAAACACACAAGCACAGTACTGGCCCAGGGAGGACTTAGATGGGAAGGATGAGTTGGATTTCACAGAGTCTCCTCCACCAGTCTCCCCTGAAACACTGACAGGGACCCAACCACACCTCAGACCATAAAGCACAGTTGTAGGTGCATGCATGATTCTCCTGTGGCAAACTGAGCCAGGGCTTCCTCCAAGCCAACATGAGCCACACCAAAAGCCAAGTGGAAGAGGAGAGGCTGAACCTCATCTTAGATCTCATCATTTTCATAGACTCACGGAACATCAGAGGCTGGAAGGGACCTTGAAAGACCATCTAGTCCAAGCCCCCTGTCAGACCCTGATCACCTGCACCAGATCACACAGGTATGCATCCAGGTGGGTTTTGAATATCTCTAGAGAGGGAGACTCCACAACCCACCTGGGCAGCCTGTTCCAGTGTTCTGTCTACCTCACAGTGGAAAAAAATTCCTCCTCATGTTTACATGAAACTTCCTGTACCTCCGCTTCCATGCACTGCCTCTTGTCCTGTCATCGGGCATCACCAAGCTGAGCCTGGCTCCATCCTCCTGGCACTCACTCTTTATATATTTATAAACATGGAAGAGGTAACTGCTCTCAGGCCCAACATAATGCTTTGATCAGAGTGCAAAAAGGATGAAGGTGCCCAGCTTGGCTCTTTACAAGACAGAACTTGTAATAAACCTCACAGCAAACAGATCTTGGTGGCACCAGGAGTGAGGTGCACTCGATCAGTAACACCAGCAGCATGATGTCCTGGCTTAGCTGTTGCTTCAATAAGATCCTGAGACTTCTTGTCCTTTAAATCACACTTTGCTGGGGCTGAATTTGGAAAATCCCTTGAAAACTTAAGCTAGGTGAAGAGTGAATTCTCATCTGTCTCCTCTGTAAGGAAAATAAAGATACATTCATGGAAAGTCTCGAACAACTTTATTCCACTTCACCTCTCCAAACCAAAATGAAGAACAGCCCTAACTCAGAAGGATTCATGCAGCTGTCAAACCCACTAAGTATAGCAGGGGTGGGGAAACACAAACAGAAAAAAAAATCTTCAACATGCTCTCCCAGACAAATTTTCATTTTTTATTAAATCTATTTCTGATGTGCTCAAGGATGAAACATATCAAGTGTAGGGAATAAGTGTGTGAGCACCTTCCAGAAATAATCAGGAGTCAGAATGACCTTTGATTCCAGGTAAGCAAAAGCAACTGGCATGATGGATATATTTAAAAAAAAAAAAAAAAATCATTCAAAAGCAAGGACCTTTGCACCCAGCCCCAGCAGCAGTGAAAGGGGCACTGAAATGCACTCGTTTTACACAGAGGGCTACAGTGCCACGTGCCAGCAGACAAATGGAAGGCTTGTATTAAAAATGCATAATTTAATCAAGAGGAAAACTACTAATCAGATGGAAATATTCAGACTGATATTGGGGTTTTAATATTGGTGTTATTAAATCCTGCTATAGTTTCTCACAGTTTCACCCAAATGTAAATTAATATAAGGAAGAGTTAACAGCATTACAGGGACCAGATCAAACATCCCTGCTTGGCTGCAGGCATCCCACTGGCTTGTGGCATTAGAGCTGGCATAAAGGGCTCAGTGTCAATGCCACGTTCTGACCTTGTGGTGCCTTCTCCCCACGTCCTGATCTAACGGTGCCTTCTACAGATGTCCTATCCATCTCATGGTGCCTCCCCCACCAGAACAGACTAAAATGAGTCCCCGTGCAGTTTCTGACACTAGGTGAATAACAGCTGAGGTCCACTGCCAGCCCAAGTCTCTGCCTTTGCCCAGCACCGAGCTGTCACCTCCATGTGC
This sequence comes from Psilopogon haemacephalus, assembly GCA_013396835.1. NCBI lineage: Eukaryota > Metazoa > Chordata > Aves > Piciformes > Megalaimidae > Psilopogon > Psilopogon haemacephalus. Next base: position 1,560,401 of record VWZI01011363.1, on the reverse strand, counting down.
CATAGCCTGAGTGTGGCCACAGGGCCCCTGCCACAAGGAACAGGAAGCCATTCCTTGGACAGAATCAGCCTCCAGGAAACAAGGCTGAGCATTCTCCTAATCCAGCACTTTAAAACATTCCCTGTTCATGCCTGCACAACTAGCAGGTGAGCCACTGCCTTTGCTCAGTGCCTTTCGGCTTGTGACCCTGACCTCACCCAGGCCTCCTCCACTGCTGCTGCTGAAGTGTGAGTCTCCAGTATTGAAAGAGCTGGGACTATCACTTGCCAAGCAGTCCTGGTTTGGGTTAGGATTCTGGTCAGTGTTTTTCTTTCCCAACTCAGGTTCTGCTCAGTCTCTGTACTTTCTGCAGCTCGGGCCATGTCCACAGTGCCTGCTGTCAGCAATGAGAACGTGATGGGCAAAGTCATCATGATGGGCAGAGTCAGCTTCAAGGCTTGGGGTGCAGACCAGGGGCACTGCTACAGCTTGTGTGCTGTGCCAGGGCACACAGTGAAAGGCCCAGTTCCCTTAGCTGCTTCTCACCAGAGCTATCCTCCAGACCCTTTACCAGCTTTGTTGCCCAGAATCCCCAAGAGCCCCTGAAGACAACATGATAAACCTGCCCTCATCCTGCTGTAAGCATTTCTGGCTGTAGCCAGTATCTAAGGCAGTTACTCCCTGATCTGAGACAGCTTCTCCTCGCTGTGGCACAGAGCTGACACCACCACCTTCATCTCTGAGGGCTTTTGCTGCCCAGAACTCCATAATAACTGAGCAGGAGGACAGTGCTGGAAGCAGGACTGAGAAGTGACTGAGTAGTGAGCAGGCAAAGGCACTGGGACAGACTGATGGCAGAGTGAAGCCAGGAGGCTGCCCCTCAGCTGGAAAGAGATGGCACTAGCTCTGTCACTGGTAAGCAGGAAATTCAGGAAGATCCTCAGTAAAATGCAGCAGCTAAAGGCAGACCATGTCCCGAAACCCTTAAAAGACCCAAGCACTGCTATCACCTACTCTGTCTGCTTTGCCTTTTTGATGTCCCCTTCATTCTGAGCAGACAGCTCAGGAGTTCACAGCTGGCAACTGAATCCATGGAAGAGATAGGAATGAGAAATTCAAGGGGGCATTTCTTCCACTTCTTGGAGGTACTGGAAAGCAAACAGTTGAAGCAACTGAATTCCACTTCATTAGAGAGAGAATAGTTTCTGAAAAGAAGAAATTATCAAGCTGGAAACACAAGAGCTGAGCAATGAGTCTGGAAGGGAAAATCAGAGAAGCGCTGCAGCAGGCTTGGCCTGCACTTGATGGTCCTCTAGTGGAGAAGAGAAACCGTGGCTTACAGTCACATCTACAGAGCACAAGAGAAGCCAGCTCACTGCCCACACAGCTGGAGAAACCAACACGGGACATGCCCTTAAAAGGGGCAGCTCTTCTGCCTTGCTTACAGAGACCATAGCGGTGCTGCTGTGATCCAGAGAGGACAGTAAGATGAACACTAGCTCTTCTCTACCTGGGTTCTCATCCAGCTGGGACAGAGGTTCCCACTTAACTCTTTGTCATAAAAGCAACACAATCCTACCTACAGAGGCACCAAGTTTGACCTGTTTGGGCTGGAAGCAGCAAGCATTGGATATGCTCCACTGGTTGTTAATCCTTGCAGCACTCTGGTGGCAGCAGTTTGGCAAGAAAGCAGTCTCCAAAACAAAGAGTTCTGTTGGATCTGCTGTCCAGAAAGGCCCTTGAAATGAAAACTTAGAGCCCATGATTGGGCATTAGGAAGAAGTTCTTTAAGGATAGTGAGACACTGGAACAAGTTACCCAGAGACGGTATGGATGCCTCATTCCTAGAAGTGATCCCTTCCAACCCAACCCCAAAATAATTCTACATAGGATTTGCAGCTGGGAATTCATTCAGTCCCAACAATCCATAGAGTCACAAAACAGTTTGGTTTGGAAAGGATCGTCCAGTTCCAGCCCTGCTGTGTGGACCAGGACACCTTACACTAGACCAGGTTGCTCAAAGCTTCAACCAGCCTGGTTGAAAATACCTTCAGCTTCTCTGGGTAGCCTGTTCCAGTGTCTCACCATCCTTAAAGAACTTCCTCCTAATCTCCAGTCACAGTCTTCCCTCTTCCAGCTCAAAACCGTTGGCCCTTGTCCTGTCACTACAAGTCCTTGTCAGAAGTCCTTTCCCAGCTCTCCTGTAGCACCTTCAGGTACTGGAAGGCTGTTCTAAGATCTTCCTGGAGCCTTCTCTTCTCCAGGCTGAACAGTCCCAACTCTTTCCACCTGTCCCCACTGGGGATGTTCTCCAGCCCTCTGATCAGCTTTCTGACCTCCTCTGGACCCCCTCCAACAGATCCATGTCCCTTTTATGCTGAGGACACCAGAACTGGAGGCAGTGCTGCAGGTGAAGTCTCAGCAGAAGGGCAGAATCCCCTCCTGCTGTTCACAGATGAGTTGTTTACTTCACGAGGAAATCTCAGAACAGATTCAATGCAAGCAGTCTGAGCTGGAAACAGGCTCCTCTGCACCACACGCACAGCCTGGGAGCTCAGCAAGAGCAGTGCAGAGCAGATAGGATGGCATGGGACTGGCATGGGACTGGCATATGGCAGCTCTTAACCAGACTGGGGCAGCACCAGAAGCAAAGTGAAGTTACTGCGGCACAGGAAAGCCCTCCTCAGTGTCAAGAGAAGAAGCCAAGAGAGCATCCCACAGCTCAGCCTTTGGCTTTCTTTGCACAACATAATGAGCTGCGCTTTGCAGTGTGAATTCCTCAGGCTGCCAACCACTTGGCACTGGTTTGCTGTGTATCACAGAATTGTTTTGCTTCCTGAATTATTTTCTTATTGATCCAGGCTCCCAGGCTTTAAATGCTGGACAGCTCTGCACCACCGAGCTTACAAAAACAGGAAGATCAGATGAGATACTCTGAAAACCCCTCTCAGCCACCACCAGAAAGAAACCAAACAACACCCATCCAGCACTAGGCACTGGAGTCCAGTTTGGAGGTTGAAGAATTCCTGGTGAAGCCATGCTCAGTGAAAAGGTCTGAGAAGATGAGCCGACTGCTGTGGAATTAACAGATCTATGCAGATTGCTATTCCCAGGAGAAAAAAAGGAAAGGGAAAAATATCAAAACCTGACGTTCCTGGCAATGAAAAACTAATGGGACATGTTTTCCCCAGGGGATGGAAGGCACTCTCAGCAGATTTCACCCTGGTGATTACAGGAGACCTGCCACAGTAGGGAGCTCTCAGGGAGCACCATCACCAGCTAAGTGGAAGCACCTGGAAAGTTTCAGAGAGGAGGTGGAGGACTCGAAGTCATCACACACCAATTCACCACATTCCTGAAGAGCCTTGAAAGGTGACAACATAGCAGTGCAATGCAGCTCCTTTTGTGGGTCTCCAGAAACCAAAACAATTCTGCAACATTCCAATCTGGAGCTGCCACAGAATGGTGTCAGAAGCAGCAGGGATTTGAACTGGAAGAGCAGCCACTCACCGCTGGGAAGATTGTCCGACTAAACTGCATTGGCACTTGGTGATCAATCAGACCAAGGGCTGGGTCACAACACCATGTGAATGCTTCAGGCTTGGGGTGGAAGGACTGAAAATTTCCCAGAAGAGAAAGGCATAGGGGTGCTGGGTGACAGCAGCTGAAGATGAGTCAGTGTGTGCCCAGGTGGCCAAGGCCACCAGCGTCCGGTCCTGGATCTGCAATGGTGTGGCCAGAAGGAAGGGATTGTGCCCCTATATTGGGCACTGGAGAGGCCACACCTTGAGTACTGGATTCAGTTTTGGGCCCTCACTCCAAGGACATGGAGGGGCTGGAGCAGGTCCAGAGATAGACAACAAAGCTGCTAGAAGAGGTCTGGCAAGGACCAGCTGAGGGATCTGGGGTTATTTAGTCTGGAGAAAAGGGGGCTAAGAGGAGACCTTCTGGATCTCTACAACTCCATAGGAGGAGGCTGGAGACAGGTGGGGCTTGGTCTCTTCTCCCTAGGAGCAAGTGATAGGAAGAGAGAAAATGGCCTCAAGCTGCAACAGGGGAAGTTTAGATTTAGTATTAGCAAAACCTCCACCCAAGGGGTTGTCGGGCCCTGGAACAGTCTGCCCAGTGGTGGAGCCACCATCCCTGCTGGAGGTATTTAAGGCGTGCAAAGGCAGCACTTCAGGCCCTGGTTTGGTGGTGGACTTGGCTAGGTTTACAGCTGGACTCAGTGACCTTCAGGGTCTACTCCAACCTAAAGGATTCCCTGATTCTATTCCATGGAAAATACTTTCCTCTCAAACTCTTTCTGAAGAGCTTCAACAACTCCAAGGGAACAGCTGAAAGATTTCCCTGTTGGTGACATCCTTGAAGCCACTCAAGTGACTTGCATTGTTTATAAACATTTACAAGTCAAACTCATGCAATTACCTACATTTTCAAACCCACACAATTAGCAAATTACTTCCTAAATGGTGGAAAAAATCACAGAAATCAGAACTGATTTGCATTTAATATTTAACACAAAAGAAAAACATGGGCCGAAAGCAGATATTTACAACTGACACTGAAGAAGGAGCTTTTTAGGAGCCATGTCACAATGTGTTCTTGGCCTAAATTATAAGAACACAAATTAGCTCTAATTAATAGAATCACAGAACCATTTAATTGTTTGCTATGGAATAGAACTCTAAGACGATCTAGTCCAACCATCAACCCAACCACACTATGGCCATTAAACTATGCCCCAAAATGCCATGTCCACAGGTTTCATGAACACCTCCAGGGATGGTGCCTCTAGCACCTTACTGACCACTCCTGGGGCAAAGACATTTTTCCTAATCTCCAAACAAAACCTTCCCTGGCACAATTTCAGGCCATTTCCTCTCCTTCTATCTCCTGTTGCTAGGGAGAAGGGAACAAGCCCTACCTCACTCCAACCTCCTTTCAGGTTGCTGTAGAGAGCAACGAGGTCTCCTCTAAGCTTCCTCTTCTCCAGCCTAAACAACCCAAGTTCCCTCAGCTGCTCCTCACCAGACTTCTTTCTCCAGACCCTTCCCCAGATTTGTTGCCTGTCTCTGGACCTGCTCCAGCCCCTCAATGTCCTTCTTGGGTTGAGGACCTCAAAACTGAATCCAGGCCTCTCCAGTGCCCAGCACAGGAGACAGTCTCTTCCCACGTCCTGCTCGCCACACCATTGCTGATCAGGGCCAGGATGCTGGTGGTTCCTGGTTCATAATGCAGGACAGCAAAGTAGAATAACTGCAAAGGGTACTTGCAGCAGCATCAGAGCGTTCCCCTACTCCAGTGGTAGATTACCACAAGTAGTAGTAGCAGTGCAGTATGTCCAGAATTTCTTCCTAATCACCAATCTAAATCTCTCTTCTTCCCAGCTCCAAGCCATTGCCCCTTGTCCTGGCACTACCAGCCCCTCAGCATGGCCCAGCATGGTGCAGGAGGTGAGCAGCAGAAGCCACCTGAGGACAGGGCAATGATTTGTGTGGACTTCAGCAGGGGTAGCACCTGAACAAAAGGGGCCTGGCTCTCAGTTCTGATCCTTCACCCCACCTCACTTGGCTGGCAGGTTAAACAGGATGCCAAGGCAGACTGAGTGTCCCCCAAAGTGAAGAGGCAGGCACAGCTTTTTTTTTGTTAAAATACAGGGGGGCTTCACCAATCCAAAACCTGTCCAGACTTGGCAGCTTTGCTTGAGACTGTCCCTGAAGCCACTGCTGTGCTTTAGCTATAAGCAGTGCACAGGATGGCTCAGCTGCCAGGCAGGCAAAGGCCTCCTTCCACTACCGTGAAGGAATCAGCCACGACACAAGGCAGAGAGCATTTGCTGGGTGCAAAAAGGCTTCTGCAATTACCACTTAATTGTCCTTCATGGGCCAGCACTGGGTGTCTCATACTTTCCCCTTAAGGTTGCTCTCTCCTTCAGCAATTTTTCTTAACTGGCTACTTAATTAGTCTTCCTTCCTGGGCTTAATTGTAAATTTGTTTTGATTAATTAGCCTCAGAGCTGACTTGGCACTAACTGAAATACAGGAGCAGAGCTTAGTTTCTTCAGCACACAGACTACTGCACCCTGGGGGAGACCCCTCTTTGTCAGCAATAAAATTTCAAGTTCAGGTTGTGTTTGAACAAAACTTCTCCACAATTAACTTTCATTTCTCGTGATTGCCCCCGCCCCATACTACAACACACACACAAAAAGTGGGAATATAAAGAAAACACAGTGAGTTGAGGCCTCAGGATTGCACATCATGTTCACTAGCTGAATCCTGCCACTGGAGATGACTTCATGGTCTTCAACACAAGTGATCACAGCACCAGGAGCATCTCAACACCAGTGCAGGTGTCACCAGCACAGACAGCTGGGCCTCATGTCACCCACACCAGCAAGATTTCCCACAGCAGCCAGAGGTCACATTCTGCTCTTCCAAAGTGCTCCTGGCTTTTGTTGAAAACTCTTTGTACAAACTAGACAGGCAGTCTGCAACACCTCTGGGCTGCTACAGCTCTTTGCTAAGTTTACACCTCTCACATTGCTCCTTTCCTCTCCCTCTTTAAGGCACATCAATTCCAGAAGACACCCACAGTGGTGCCATGCCTCTGCCACCTCTTCCTTTCAGCTGCTGCTCAAAACACAGGGAAAGGCAAACAGCATGACCAGGAGAAAATGCAGTAAGCATCTAAAGCAGTGTCTGTTAGGAGCTGTTGTTCCATGCTGTCATCCTCCCAAAGAGCTGTCACAAGTTCTACACCCCTGCAGTTTTCAAAGTTCACAGAACGCCAGTCTGGAAGGTGCTCCAAGGATCATCTGCTCCAACCTTTAAGTTCTTACCTGTCAAGCTGCAAAGAGCAGTCAAAGGCCCTCCTCAGGACATGAATGTGCTCTCCGGCAAACACTATCAGGTTTGCATCTCAGCTGAGCAGTCAGGCTGAGGAAGCAAACGGTTGACTTCTTCCAGATCCTTGTTTTAGTTCCCACTGCTCTTTGCACTCCAAATGAGAGTGCAGAAGTGCAACATAAATGTGGACTTACAACCCACATTTACAGAATCACAGAATTGTTTTGCTCGAAAAAACCCTCTGAGATCATTGAGTCCAACCATCAACCTAACACTGCTGTGGCCATTAGACTATATCCCAAGTGCCATGATGTCTACAAAGTACCACAAGATAGCACAGGAGTTGTTCAACACTGGTTTCCAGGACTTGCTCCAGAGACCTAACTGGAAACAGTTTCTGTGCACAGGGCACACCTGGCTCTGCAGCTCAGGAAGGAAAGCCAGAGCAGGCAGTGCTCAAGCAGCTCCACACTGTCTCAGATCTCTCCAGCTGGAGGTGGCAGCCACATGATGAACATCAATTTCCAAAGAAGCAGTTTGAACCTTGAGAGTGAAGATCACTGAGTCATGTTGGACATTGAAAGGGACCTCCAGAGATCATCCTGCCCAAGCACCCTGCCAAAGCAGGATGACCCAGGGCACGTCACGCAGGAACACATCCAGATGAGTCTTGAAAGTCTCCAGACAGAAGACTCCACCACCTCTGGGCAGCCTGCTCCAGGGTTTCAGCACCCTCACAGCAAAGAAGTTTCTCCTCATGTTGAGGTGGAATCTGCTGTATTCCAGCCTGTACCCATTGTTCCTTTTCCTATCACTGGGCACCACCAAAAAGAGACAGGTACCTTCAACTTCACAGCCACATTTGGAGACGTTGCCTTCTCTTCTCCATATTAAACAGCCTGAGTGTCATAGGTTGAGTTTTAATCTGCTGTTGTTCAAACCCACTCTGCCTCACGCCAGCTTCACAACAAAACCATCACAGGACTTGGAACTCAGGTTGTAACATGAGAGGCTTCCTGTGCCTGTGGCTGCTTTGGGGTGCCAGGACTGGGGCTTGCCTCTTCTGCTGGTGTGGTGGTGGAACAGAAGGGGCAGAGGAGTAATTCCTGGCTTGGGTTTTTAGCTCACTAGTGGCTGCTGGCTGCTGCTTTCTGCAAACAGGTTGAGGTAACTGTGCACTGTGTTACTTTATATTAAACTCTTCTCCCAATGCAAACGTTTTGCTCATCACTTTCCCTTACTTCTGTGTTAAGCCAGCACACACAGGCGCCTCAGGCTTTCTTCACAGGAGAAGCTCACCACTCTGGTTGCTGAAGCCAACTGTTTTGCAGTGCTACTGCCTGCTGTTTATGTGGGCTTTAGAAGGCAGAGAGCAGCTCTGGGCACTCCTTTTCACAGCCCTGGTCCCCAGTAATCTGCAGCCAGCTGTTGTGACTGCTGACCAGCTGCTGGTTTCACCATAGACCTGAGCCATGGCAACTACAAAAAGAAAGACTCTCAATAGATCCTACTAAACAAGGAACATTATGTTTGGATTTTATTTATTGCTTTCAAAGGGAACAAAAACCTTCACAAATCTGACTTTTTATTGTGGTAAGACATTGTCAGGCAAGCTCCTTAAAATAAGTCTCTAGATGTCACCACAACACCTACCAGAGAACACAAATATGTACCCACCAGCAAGAAGCACACGAAATGTGACCTAGCTTTTGCTTCCAGCTCTCTCAGTGGCTGTTGACAGAAAACAATAAACTACAACTGTTAGAGAAACCCTAAGAATAGATATTGAAGCTACAGACTCCAACATGCTCTGCACAGTCTCCTACTTCAGCTTTTCACCAAATGGTATTGCCACAGACCTGTACAAAGCAATGGCAGCAGTGGGTAGAAGTTAGATTGCTCAGCAGCATAGCAAATACGACAGCAAAGAATCAGCCCTAGGCAGGAAGAACACTAACAGTCACTCTTTACAGGGTACTTTCTTCTTTGCTTCTCTCCAATATCCCATCTGGTAAAGGGAAAACAGTAAGACCATCTAAGGTTACCTATGGCTACAGAACTGGAGGAAGTGGAAGCCAAAGAAGAACAGGGAAGAGATGAAACATCAGCTGCTGCTTCAGACTAACAACCAAGACTTGTCTGTCACACTGCACAAGTCCACACCCACAGGAGGCCTGGAACTCAGAACATTCTCTGCTGCCCCTCACACTACATTCAGACCAAGGACACAGAAATGAGCTTTATTCAACTGTCAAGTTGAACAAAAAAATGCAGCTGAAGCAAAGGCTGAACAACCAAACTCAACACCTGCTGTGCACCAGCGTTTTAGAACAGAGCTCTGAGCAAAGGAGTGCAGCTAGCAGCACGGGAATGGCCTTAGCAAGGGTCACAGCAAAGTCTTCGTGCCAGTGGAAGCTGATTTGCATCTCCCTGTAGCAGAACGCAGCTGAATTTACCTTCACCTGTAACATAGTCTTGCAACAGCTGTGCTTGAAGCCCCATCTAGTGAGGGTTGGTGGAAGTGTTGTGAAACTGCAGCAATATCCTGCAGCTGGTTTTGCTACTTCAAGAACTCAAACCAAACCAGTCTGAGATGGAGTCCAGCTACAAAATTTCTCTGCAAACTGTATAGGATGTTTGCTCCAAAAAACCGACTAGGCAGGAAGCAACGGAACCACCCACCCTTAAGTTACAGGTTTTACCAACTCCACCTTGTATGTGGCACTCCAGCAGCAGAAGTAGGAAAGCAGAGGCATTCATGGCAGCTTCTGTCAGGAAGAGGTCTGCATGCACTTTGCTTTTGCCTATGGAAACATCCTGAAGGACACCTTCCTTCTCATTCATTCGTGATGCAAAAGAAATCCCCTCCGAATCTTGCTGCTAAGTTGCAGAGGGGACAAACACATTAATGCCTAACACAACACACCAGATCTTACCAGAGCCCACCAAGCCAGAACTCACTGCTGGGCCACAGCAGGTGGTCCTGAGCTCTGTCAAAACATCCATCCACACTTCACGTAAGGGTCACAAGCTCCACAGTCCAGACCTGTCACTAACCACAAAGTGTCCTTCTGCCACCCAATCTGCAGGCAAGTAAAACATTGCAGTCCCTCCTGTCTGAACTCCCTGGCCTTTGACATAACCTCCTAAATTCCTCTCTATTATATTCCAAAAGTCCTGGCAGTCTGGTGAAATCCCCACTGACTGGAAAAGGGGAAACATAACTCCCATTTTCAGAAAGGGTAAGAAGCAAGAGCTGGGGAACTACAGGCCAGTCAGTCTCAACTCTGTGCCTGGTAAGATCATGGAGCAGATCCTCCTGGAGGCACTACTGAGACAGGAGAATAGTGAAGAGGTGACTGGGTGCAATCAGCAGGGCTTCACCAAGGGCAGATCCTGCCTGACAAACCTGGTGGCTTGATCGCTGCACCCAAAGAGTGACTGTCAATGGGTCCATGTCCAAGTAGAGGCCAGTGACAAGCAGAGTCCCACAGCAATCATTCCTGGGACCTTGTTTGTATACCCTTCTTGTTTGTATACCCTCCTTTCTTTCATCCAAAACAGCTTCCACAGCTTAACACACAGTTGCAAATGGAACACCTGCCCAAATCCCACTTTCATAGTAAACACTGATCCTCTTCCCAGAAGCTCTGTCACAGAGGTGACAAGGTTCCATTCTTGCCTCAGGTCAGTACTTTCCTGGCTCATAACCTGTTTGCCTGGCAAGTCTGCCCTTCTCTTTTCATTGATTACTCTGCCAAATTCTTATTAGTGCTGAAGATCACCGAGGGCTTGATCCTGCCTGACAAACCTGGTGGCTTGATGGCCACACCCAAAGAGTGGCTGTCGATGGCTCCATGTCCAAGTGGAGGCAGTGACAAGCAGAGTCCCTCAGGGATCAGTGCTGGGACCAGTCTTGTTCAACATCTTTGTAGGTGATATGGACAGAGGCATTGAGTGCACCCTCAGCAAGTTTGCTAATGACACCAAGCTGTGTGGTACAGCAGACAGGCTGGAGAGCAGGGATGGCATCCAGAGGGACCTGGACAGGCTGCAGAGGTGGGCACAAGCCAACCTCGTTATGTTCAACAAGGCCAAGTGCAAGGTCCTGCATCTGGGTTGAGGCAATCCCAAGCACAAATACAGGCTGGGCAGTGACTGGCTGGAGAGCAGCCCTGAGGAGAGAGACTTGGGGGTGCTGGTGCATGAGAAGCTCAACATGAGCCAGAAATGTGCACTTGCAGCCCAGAAAGCCAAGCAGATCCTGAGCTGCATCAGGAGAAGTGTGGCCAGCAGGTGCGGGGAGATGATTCTCCCCCTCTACTCCGCCCAGGTGAGACCCCACCTGGAGTACTGCATCCAGTTCTGGAGCCCCTATTACAAGAGGGATGTGGACATGCTGGAGTGTGTCCAGAGAAGGGCCATGAGGATGATCAGAGGGCTGCAGCACTTCTGCTATGAGGACAGACTAAAAGAGTTGGGGCTGTTCAGTCTGGAGAAGAGAAGGCTCTGACGTAACCTTATTGTGGCCTTCCAGTATCTGAAGGAGGCCTATAGAAAAGCTGGGGAGGGACTTTTGAGGCTCTCAGGTAGTGACAGGACTAGGGGGAATGGAGCAAAGCTGGAGATGGGGAGATTCGGACTGGATGTGAGGAGGAAGTTCTTCACCATGAGAGTGGTGAGAGCCTGGAATGGGTTGCCCAGTGGGGTGATTGGGGCCACACCCTGGAGGTGTGTAAGGGCAGGCTGGATGAGGCTGTGGGCAGCCTAATCTAGGTTAGGGTGTCCCTGTCCATGGCAGGGGGGTTGGAACTAAATTATCCTTGTGGTCCCTTCCAACCCTGACTGATTCTATGATTCTAAGTAGCCTTATTCTAGCTTTCAGCTGGAGGCAATGAGCTGTTGGGCTCAGAAACCACCACCACCCATGACCTGATCACTGGGGGACACACTTGGGTGAGGTGTAGTCCTGTGGTGTTTTCCAGGTGGCAAACATGCAGAATTCTGCAGCTTTAAGGAACTGAAAGCCTTCCAAACTAAATATGCAGGTGGGTGGGATGCCCTCAAGCAGCACAGAGAGCATGTGTGCTGTCGTGGTTTTAAAAAGCCAACAGAATGAAGCTCTCAAATGAACTGGAGAGAGAACAGAATTATATATTTGAAAGACTGATGCAAGAAGAAAACTACAAAGCAGATACAGAATCCATAGCAAACCCCTTGAATTTTTCCCCCAACCCAAAACTAAATCTATAATCCCCAGTGCTCCAATTCTTCCCCTCCAATGCCCCTGCCATCCATAGGCTTGATCTAAAGCCTGTGGAGACCCCAAAACAGGCCTGCTCCTTACATGTTTATCCCAATAACACAGCTGGACACGGCTGGAGGGAGTGGAAAGGCAAGCGAGCTGGCCTCACCCGGAGCTTATAAGGAGTTAGCACAACTATGAGATTGAATAACAATTTTTCTCTAGTCCCTAGAGAATTTTTAACCCTATAGTTCCCAACCTGAGACATTCCAGTCTGTATTCAATCCCATAATTCCTGCTCATTTAACTAGAAACAGATTCTATATAGTAAATACTGCCATCCAAATCGTCTTTCCAATACTTTCTTCAAACTGATCTGTGGCTCATATCCTAGAGGCAATTCTTCTCATCAAATGAGACTTCTCAGATGACATCGGTTATCTGAAAGAGACTAAATAACAACTTGTACATACTTGGAACTCAATCTCTCTCAATCAAACTCCTCTGTGGAACACCCTTGATCTTACCACCTTTCTGCATCATCCAACAAATATGTCCTGGACTTTCCCCCACCAGAAAATAACCACCCCTCGGACAGGATGTATTCCCACCCAAAGGCAGAAAACACCCATACAATTTATTTTTCCCCCCCCCCAACAGATTATTTTCACAATCAAAGGAACTCTGTTTTCATCTGCACTCAACATCAAATAATAGACAGTCCATTCGCATTCAAATCTTAGCAGTCTGTGCATCCAGCCAGGAATCCAACCCAGGTCTCCCACATCAAAGGATGTGGGATGCCAAATGCCAAAGCAACCGCTCACTGCAAAGTCAATTACTCATTGCAGATTCTCTTAGAGTCCCTCTTGGCCCAATCTGGATCAGTCCACATCCGTCTCAAATGGCACATCTCCACCCCTGGGGCAGTCAAATGCGGCAACTAAGTCCAGTCCACTCCATTCTTCAAGCCATTCTACTTCTCGCCTATGCAGGAGTGAAGATCTCTTCTTCACCGATGTGCCTCATCTATCTGAGTTCCAGTATCTACAAGAGCCCCGTGCTTCCACTTGTCTCTTCTACCAGGCCATTCACCACCCCTGAGGGTTCTGTCCCACAGTTCCTCCACTGCACAATCAGAAGTGAACCTGCCACACCACCAGTCCGTGCCCTTAGCTTCCTTCCCCAGTCTAAACAGATCTGTTTTCAAATTTTATTCAACCTTTCCCAACACCTCCCCATGTACCCTCTCAATGGACAACTGAAAAGGAGGAGGATCTGGTGGTAGACGGGAAGGGGGTGGCTGAAGAGGGCAGAAAATCGCTCTCAGGTCCCAGTTCACAGGAACCACTATCAGACCAGGACCGTCCGTCCTTATGACCACCTCGCTGGCCGGAGCAGGCGTTACCCTCAGGGGACCCTCGCAGCTCGCCCTGCCGCCCAGCTCGGCACCAAGTCTGCCGCTACTGCTTCTGCCACCCAGCGGAGACGCGCGGAGCCACACTGCCCTTTGCCGCTGGTCCTGGCTGGTCGCCCTCTGCTGAACGGAAAGGGGAACAAACCCCCTCCACTGCCCCTACTCGGTCCCACCAGTTCCGCCACTGGGTGGGACCGGGTGGCAGCGGAGAGCGGATCGCCGCCGCCGCCGCTCTCTGGCAGGACACACTCCAAACGCAGGCTGGCCGTTCGCAGCCGCTGCCTGTCCATGCGTGCTGCCTGCACTGGGGCAAGAGGGGTACTAATGCATGGCGGTTTCTTGTGGCATCGTCAGCTCATCCCCCGAGTGGGAAGTGGCTGCGCCCAGCAAGAGGATGGCGATGACCTGCGCCATGGCCGCCACTGCGATCCGCCCGCCGACGCGGAACGCCCTGAGCCCGCCTGGCGACATCTTTGAGACGCTGCCCGGACCCAGAGCCGCAGGCGCTTCTGTGCCCGGAGCCACTTGCATCTCCACCGCTCGCAGATTCGCATCAAGGAGACAAATGCGTTCACCAGCTCCGCTCCACCTCACCCCCTCCAGCTCAACCCGAGCAGTGCTGCTCGGCACCGTGCCACGGGCCAGGTCTAGCCGCGGCCGCCTGGGGAATGGGAGACCCAGATCATCTTCAGCCATCTCAGATCTTCCAAGTTATCGCCTGCTGCTTGCCTCTACCCCGTCCACCACCCAAGACGAGAGCGGCTCACTGCTCCAAGTCGCTTCTCTCCAAGCGTCCACGGACCCTCAGCAGGAGGGAGAAGCGCTTCCTCTCTGCAGACTTCCCTTTCACTCCCCTGCCACTTCATGACGGGGAGCGAGTTCAGAAGCACGCAGCACTTTCTAATGATCCAGACTGGAGCAGACGACAAGACTGCACTCTCAATCAAGGATAAGCACATACTCACTGCAAGGCATGGTCCCAACTCTCAAACATCTGCCTGAACTTGCTTCCAGCTCTCCATCACAATCGCACCAAAAAGTACCGTTTCTCCTAAGCTTCAATTCTGTATTTTCTCCAATTCAAACCAGTACCATATTCCCCAAACGGGCCACCAATGATTCTGGCATGGTTTTAAAAAGCCAACAGAATGAATCTCTCAAATGAACTGGGAGAACACAATTATATTTTGGAAAGAGATACAGGAAGAAAATTACAAAGCAGATAGAGAATCCATAGCAAACCCCTTGAATTTTTCCCCCAACCCAAAACTAAATCCATAATTCCCAGTGCCCCAATCCTCTGCCCACAACACCTCTGCCATCCATAGGCCTAAACACAAGCCTGTGGAGACCCCAAAACAGGCCTGCTCCTTACATGTTTACCCTGATAACACAGCTCCTGCCAGACATGGCTGAAGAGGGAGGAAAGGAGAACGAGCTGGCTTTGCCAAGAGCTTATAAATAAATTGCAGAATTATGAGATTGAATAACATTTTTTTTCTAGTCCCTAGAGGATTTTAACCCTATAGTTCTTTACCTGGGACAGTGCCTAGGTGGTAGCTGGTACGGCTCCAACACAGAAGGAACAGTATTTGAATCCCGCTGACCTTGAAGATACCATTCCAAGTCCAATATTTAGAAAAGCTCCCACCCTCAAATTACTGTGAATTGCAATTAATTTTTTTTTTAAACTCTTCAGTTGCTTACAGAAGTTGAGCTTGGGAACCAAGAGACCCTAAAGTTAATTTTGTGGAGTCTGGAATTTGACAGCAAACAGCTTGTATCAAGACAGAGGAAAAACTAAGTAGTATTGCTCCTCTGCTGCATCATCTCAGTTAAGCACAACCTAGCCATGAAAGACCTGTCACAGAAATTCTGTGAAGTGTTTTGACTCTCAGTCTCTGTGTGCACTAACCACAAGAAATAATGCTTAAAAGAGAAGGAGAAAACAGATCTCTGATACTACCTGCAGTTCCCCAGTCTAAAAGGTCTCTCAAAAAGGCATGATGGTCTTGGTGTTGAAGCGATTTCCTCAGACACAACAGCCAGCTGGCAGCTGAGGGCTGAAGAAAAGCACTAAAGGTAAGTGTCTTTCCTAATGCATATTCTGGATTCGGCATAAAGATGATGGCCAAGCCTGTTTGCAAGATCAGTATTCAATCCTCAAGTCCCTACAGTTCACAATTCAGTTTTCCTTATCCTCTTTTAAGATAGCAGTGACCATGGAGAGAAAGCACCCTACCAGAACAGCCGTAGTTTATCCTTATCTTCAGCCAGAAGGAACCTTGAAGAGCTCAGAGACAAATGCTATGGATACCATCTGCTGTCTAGACTTGTCTTCTGGAGTACTCAGTATAATTACAGTTATCCAAAGCTCCTCATTATTCTCCAGGAACACAAGGAGAACAAAAGCAAGCAAAACAA
Organism: Psilopogon haemacephalus; assembly: GCA_013396835.1. Taxonomy (NCBI): domain Eukaryota; kingdom Metazoa; phylum Chordata; class Aves; order Piciformes; family Megalaimidae; genus Psilopogon; species Psilopogon haemacephalus. The sequence goes on along the minus strand of VWZI01011363.1, from coordinate 1,544,485 downwards.
AAGGAGATACTGAACTGTTAGATTTGGCAGTGACCTATGACCATGACACAAGATGAAGCCATCCACAACTTTCAGAGCTAACCAAGTCACAGCTTCCACACAACTGATCAGATCATCCTTGAGAGCCTCCACTTTGTAGTTAGAACATGAGGCACTAATCATACATCTGGTAGACAAGACACTGCTATTAACACATCAGAAGCAGGTTAGGCTCCATCACATGAGCATTCCAGCAGCCCTTGTCCCAGACAATTACTAGAATGGGAACAGCATGTAAGAACATTTCAGTAAAATTCTTCTGAGCAGTCTGCACCAAGCAGACATCGAGAAGAGCAGACATTAGTTGAAGACATCGAAAATGTTTCAAGAGCTAAGCATCTTTAGGGAGATGAGACATGTAAATAGGGTTTGGAACAACAATGTGCTTTATTCACAAATTTGTACATAGATCTTTGTGTCTTTAGGTGGCACAAGACCAGTAAACTGATGCAGTGAGGCCTCTCAGTATGTTATTTCAGTTTGACAGCAAACTAGTGGGGGCTCTCTTGCATTTGCTCTCAACTGATCTCAGCTGCTCTGTATGACTGCAATTTTAAGCTGGGCCCACTCCAAACAGTTCTTGTATGTAAAAGAACTCCAGAACGTACAACAGCTTCAGACGAACTTCAGAACATACAACAGCCTCAGCTGAACTCCAGAACATACAACAGCTTCAGCTGAACTCCAGAACATACAACAGCTTCAGCCGAACTCTAGCAAACCCCTCTGCACCAAGCTCTTCACCTGTCCTTTTTGAGTTGAGTGAAGAGAAGAACACTTTCTTCATCCAGAAGATTGCGGATGTTATAGCTGTTTCCTACAAACAAAAACAGAAGGTTTTCTTTAGAAGCAACTAGAAATTCTTTAGAGTGAGAGTGGTGAAACACTGGAACAGGTTGCCCAGGGAGGTTGTAGATGCTCCCTCCCTGGAGGTATTCCCAGGCTGGATGGGGCTTTGAGCAACCTGGTCTAGTGAAAGGTGTCCCTGCCCATGGTAGAGGGTTGGAACTGGATGATCTTTAAGGCCCCTTCAATCTAAACCGTTCCATGAATCTATGAATTGTTGATGCCCTCTTCTGTCTTCAACCAAATGCATCTCTATTTCATAGAAGAAGGGATACTGACCCCCCCCTTTGCAATGCACACTCACTGCGTTGCAAAGAGATCTCAAGAACACAGCTGCTGTCATTTCCCTGAAGATGTGGTAAGAACACAGTGAATCTTTGCTGAGGAGACTTCCATGGAAAAACAGAGTGCGATGGGTTTGAGCTCTCCAAACCCACAGGAAATCCTTGAAGTGAATTTAACTTATTCCTGTAGAAAATGTCCCAAAGAACTGCACCTGGAAATTTATCTGCAGATCTACACTGGGCATCCTTATGGAATGCAGAACTTCCAGCAGTTTACAGAATCTGCTTTTCCAAAAAGCAGCCAAAGAACTGCCACTGCAGACTTAAAATTAAAAAAAAAAAAAACCCCACACCAAAAAACCCTTCTAAGCATCACACATTAACTGAACAGTGATTGTTAAATGAGGATGTCATGGTGAAAAGCTAATGGGAAAACTAGTAGTAACTTGTATGCAACTTGTAGTATTTTCTAACAACTGCTTCACAATCAAGCTGCACAACAGCACACTATAGTCTCACAAGCAGGCTGCTTTACAACTGCTACAACCTCTCCTGGCTGGGTTCTTACCCTCTCAGGGACAGCATCCCTCAGGAAATTCATAGGGGAGAAACACAGAATCTTCTTGGTTGGAAAAGCCCTTTAAGATCATTGAGTCCAACCATTCTCTAACTCTGCCAAGGCTGGGTGAGAGACTGAATCTGCTAAAGGGTAGAAAGGCTCTGCAGAGGAATCTGGACAGCTGGATTGATGGGTAGAGGCCAACTGTAGGAGATTCAACAAGGCCAAGAGCTGAGTCTTGCACTTGGATCACCACAACCCAATGAATGCTCTAGACTTGGAGCACAGTGGCTGGAAACTGCCCAAAGACCTGAGGGTGTTGATGGATGGCAGCTGAGCATAAGCCATGGTGTGCCCAGGTGCCAAAGCATTCTGTCCTGGTGGCAGCAGCATCCTGCCCTGGATCAGCAATGGTGTAGCCAGCAGGACCAGGCAAGTGATTGAACCCAGGACTCAAGGTGTGGCATCACCAGTGCTAACTACAGGAGCAGAGTTTTGGAGCTCTCACTACAAGGACATTGAGGAGTTGGAGGAGGTGCAAGGAAGGGCAACAAAGCTGGTGAAAGGTCGAGAACAGGTCTTGTTCCAGCCTGTCCAGGTCCCTCTGCAGAACCCTCCTACCCTGCAGCAGATCAACACACCCTCCCAGTTTAGCGTCATCTGTAAACTCACTGAGGGTGCCTCAATCCTCCCATCTAGATCATGGATTAAGACATAAAGAGGGCTGGACCAAACACTGAACCCCAGGGAACACCACTGGTCACTAGCCACCAAGTAGATTTAACTCCATTCCCCTCCACTCTTTGTGCCTGGCCATCAGCCAGTTTTCCAGGCAGTAGTGTCCACCCATCCAAGTCACAAGCAGCCACTCATTCCATCTCAGAAGGACAAAATCAGAAGTGTCTAAATTCTCCATAACCCACATGAAGTGACCAACCTATGCAACAAGACATTCTAAACTTTCTCTGTATCAGGCACAAAGCACTAAATATATGGAATTGACCCAAATGTTGTGTTTTGCTTTTTTTTTCCCAATAATTTAAGGTGTTAAAAAAAAGGAAAAATAGGACCAGAATCAGAATACCAAGAGCAATTCACTCTTAGAGCTCAGTAGTGTCATCAAAACCTTTGTGGTGGGTTAGGAGCTTTCCTCCTCCACTATTTGAAATTTACCAGACCAGCTCAAAGGGCTTGGAAGTTAGTTAAAGCTGTATTTACAGCAAAGCAAAATTTACAAACATATATACAAAATGCATTGACGAGTATTTACAATTATATAATTAACACAGAAATTCAGACTCCATCCTGGACAAAGAAACTGCCAAGAAGGGGCTCAAAGCTACCCTCTCTTTCTCATTCTACTTTCCCAAACAAAATAACCAGCAAAGCTTGTGTTGGTACTTGGTTAGCCAAGGTTAATGGAAGATTAGAGCAGAGTGAAGGGGAAGCAAAAGGGAGAAGCATCCCAGAACAAAGTGGGACAAATTGTTTACATTTTGGCTTTTTATCCCTTTCAGCAAACCAATGAATGACATAGACTTCATTATTATTTCCTTTTTACAATCACTGATCTAATTTATCTCATTAAAGTATTCCAATTAGCCTCAAACCAGGACAACTTAGAGGTCAGGTCCCAAGCAAGCAGCATTTGTATCACTGCAGTCAAAAGCTGGGTCATCAGCTCATATCTACTGTTGGGTCACTTTCTTTAAGACCCTACACCTTCCCACTCTCTAACCAAACTTATCCCTTCATATCATTCATCTGGGTTTTTTCCTAGCTTGCTAACCGGTCTCATCCCTCTCCAGCCAGCTAGTTTTAAACATGTGCACTTACCTGCTGGAACATAGAAGTAGTCCCCTGTAGTCAGGCAGTATGATGTCTTATGTAAGGTAGCGATAATTTTGCCATAGATAACATGGAAAACCTTAAAAAAGGCCAAAAGGTTCTAAGATTAGCAAACATCTCAAAGTCAGCCAGGAGACGACACTCTTCTGCATGTGTTGAAACAAATGGTTCATTCATGCATCATGTCTTCATTTGCATTATACGAGGGTGAAAAAAATAGAAAAAGCTGTCAGCTGCATATGCTGCATCTAAACAGCTTAGGACTTGCTGTTCCCACAGCCCTCTCTTGAAAGAGGAGCACAGCTTACTTACTATGGTATCCATGTGCACAAACTGGTGCCCCTTCTCCTTGAGTGGCTTCAAAATCAGTTTCCCAGTGGCAAAAGCAGAGGTATTCAGGTGTTTATAGATTTCTACTGTTTCGTCCTTAAAGAAGCATGACTGACACATTTCCGTGGTGACACATTCTGCAAAAGAAGCCCAGGGGATGAACACCCATGCCAAGGGAGGGTAAGTCTTTCCTGTTCAGTGACTATATGATATGAGGGGTGTCTGAGGGAACTGAGGTTGTTCAGTCTGGAAAGAAGGCGGCTGAGGGGAGACCTTATTGCTCTCTACAAATCCCCAAAACGAAGTTGCAGTGAGGTGAGGATTGGTCACTTCTTTGTAGGAAGAAATGATAGCACAAGAGGAAACACCCTCAAGTTGCACCAGGAAAGGTTTAGTTCGGATCTGTGCTGGTTTGAGCTAATTGGAGAATTTGAGTGAGAAATCAGACTATTGGCTGAGAGAGAAAAACACAGTATGTCACTTCACCCCAGAGCTTTACTGAGAAAGAAAAAAAAAATGTTTTTAAGTGTTGTACCCAAAACATTAGATATCAGACGGTTTCTGACCGCTCTGGCTGAGGCTGCTCTTTGCATGGTCTCCTTTGTCTTGGTAGCTAATTCTCAGTAATTCTACTAACTACTTTCCTGCTACTAATCCCCTGGCCGATATACCCCAACTTGTCTTCAGCATCCACAGGTGGTGAGATAAGATTGGGGAAGGGGGGAAAGGTGGTAGGGGGTGGTTGGTTACCCCTCTTGGAGATTTGGGTCTCTGGGATGTTTCTGTATTACCTTTTCATTGTATATATCTGTAAATATCTGTTATATCTTGTAAATATTTGCTTGTATATTGTGCATTACTGTAAATATAAAGCTTCATTTATCAACTTCCAGCGTCCTGAGTCCTAGCCGGGGTTTATATCAAAAGGTGGGAGGGGCAGGTAACTGCTTAAACCACCACAGGATCTTAGAAGAAACATCTTGACTGAAAAGGTTCTCAAAGACTGAAATGGGCTGCTCAGGGAAGTGGCTGAATCCACATCTCTGGAAGTGTTTCAGAGAGGCAGAGATGTGATGCTGAGGACCATGGGTTAGCACCAGCATTTATAGTCAGATGCTAGTTGGACCGGCTGATCTTAAAGGGCTTTTCCAACCCAAAAGGCCCCATGATTCCATTAAATCAAATCCATCATGTACTGTTTCAAGTGCCACACCAAGAACTAAACTCAACATTTAGCTGCAAAATCAGGACAATTGTTGTGCTCCCTCAAAATTTCATCCCTGAAAGCAAGAAATATTTCAACAGCTCGTTGTTTTACGCCCAATTTTGCATCTTATCAGTCTAAACAATAAGTATACAATTCAGCCAGGCCCTTGGTCACTTCCCCTCAACCCACCTAGAGGTACCTCCTCATTTGTGACTGGGTTCAATACAACAGTTGGCTTAGCAGTATCAGCTAGGCTGTGATCCAAAAGTAGAGGTTTCTTCTTTCCTGGGGAGACAAAATACCCAGAATATAATCAGATTTTTTTTTTCAAGTGTAGACTGATTATTTAACCACTGCTTTCCCACAATTGTAGATTTTGCAGATTTCACAGAGTAAGTACTTCAATTTGTTTGAGTGACTACAAAGACTAAACGCATTCTTCGGGTGAAGGAAACAGTCCACAGCAGTGCTTTGAAAATGTCATTTTATTGGAACTATTTCTGTATGTAATAGATAATGGGGTCTCCTAAAGAATTTCCCAGAGGAATGCCAACTATTTGTCCTCTGCCATTAGTGGCAGTATAGTCAAAATGATCTGTGTTTCAAAAGAATAAAAAAACCCTATAGTGAATTCTGAAGAGCAGGTTATTTCCCTTTCACCTGCTGTTGTCTTCAGAGATCAACTACACAAAATAATAAGCACAGGCTCACTTTTCCTTTTTCTAAAGCAATACTACTGCAGGAATCTCACTTTAACTTGTAAATCAGAAAACTCTTCTCTAATAAAAAGGATTTTTCCAGAGAAGGAACAGCCTAAGAGCTGATGACAACCTCATGCTTTCAAATAGAAGAGATGCTAGAGAATGTTCAAGACAGAAGATGTAAGCCAGCAGAAATCTGCAAAGCAGGAAATTTTTGCTCCACACTACACAGGAAATTTCCTCAAATGCAGTCAAAACTATGATGTTCAAAGTAAGCTTTTGAGATTGTTCAGCCTGGAGAAGGCTCCGGGAAGACCTTAGAGTGGTCTTCCAGTACCTGAAAGGGGCTACAGGAGAGCTGGGGAAGGACTTTTGACTAGGGATTGTAGTGACAGGACGAGGGTCAACAGCTTTGAGCTGGAAGAGGGCAGATTGAGACTGGAGATTAGGAAGAAATTCTTGACAGCGAGGATGAGGAGACATTGGAATAGATTGCCCAGGGAGGTTGTGGATGCACTCCCTGCCCCAGAATTGTTCAAGGCCGGGCTGGATGAGGCCTTGAGCAACCTGGTCTGGTGGAAAGTGTCCTTGTCCATGGCAGGTGGGTTGGAACTAGATGATCTTGAAGGTCCCTCTCTGCCCCACCCAACCCATTCCATGAGCCTACGATTTGATTATAGGTTATTTACTTTTTTTAGTATCCAAATTGAGAAAGAAAGAAAAAAAAAGGCCTGTATTCATACTTCTTTTAGCTCTTTTCTGCTCGTGGCCATCCTTCCTCTGTCTGATTGTCCTCTGAGATTCTGTTTCTGGACACACTACTCCACTAATCACAAGATTACCTGAAAAGAAAGCAAGTTAAACAGTGGTGACTCACTCAACACATCCAATAAGCCTTTTAGCTGCAAAGAAATTTCCTTTGAAGCTGAACTCTTCAGGTAGCTTTAAAAACCAACCAAAAAGCTTTCAATTATGAATTATACTTCGGAGTGCAATGCAGCGTGAGAATTTTTTAAAAGAATTTGATCATATTTTAGCCAAAGAACATTTCAGAGTCATGACACGACAGTCAATTTTTAAGGCAAAACATCGATTTTCCAGCACAAGGAAATACTATTTTCCAGCAGACTAATTAATTACAAAAGGTCCAAATTAGGCTGAATTGTCAGAAAAAAAATCCCTGAAAACAAGAGCTATTCTGTCACTGAAGGAAATTACCACTGAGACTGGATAAATTATAGTATCTGTTGTAGAGAACAAATCAACACACAGAGAAATGCTCCGATGAATGATCCAGCAAATTGTCTCATTTTTTGCTACCATACAGAATCTTTGATGAAACCTCCCAGCAGAAAGAAACTGGTTTGCTTCTCCCTAAACAGTTCAGACAAGGACACTTCAGATGCTCTCCTGATACTACTTCTAGCAGAGACACAAAGGTACCAGGAAAGACTACATGAAAAGCTGCCTGGATAGCTGGAGATGGTAAATCATCAGTGCTTTTTAAATGACCAAGCAGCAAGCATCTCAAAGCTTGATGGCACAGCAACCCATGGACTTCTCCTCACTGCCCAGCAAAAGCACGACAATAAGTTTTCTGGAACTCCTACCTGAAGGACTTAATGCATAGTTCACCCGCTCTCCTCGCCAGTACTCCAGAGGCTTCAGGCGGATCCTCTTTGTCCGCCGCACATTAGGAGTGTTGGAAGGCATTACTAGGTCATGGGATGGAAGCATTCACAGAAAGCATGAAAGGCAAAGTCAGACATGGAAAACATTTCAACACCCTTTCCTCTGGCTCTCTATCAGGGGAGCAACCCTTCCTAGCTGATATTTGTACCATGTTCCTAACAAGACAGAAAAAGGGAATCAAGTATTGCCAAAAGCCTTTTTAATTTTTGCATCAGTCAGTATTTTACTCTCTTCATCCTTCGTCACCACAATTACTTCAGAGCAGATTTCATTCTGTGTATTTCAGTGAACTCCTCCTCAGGGGCTCAGGCACAAGCAGCAGCAAAAGATGCTCCACCTCTGAAAGAAAAGCTCTGAACTAAGACTAAGAACCTTACCAAAATCCCTGGGATTTCAGTGATAAAGCACTGCCTTGGCTGTGGCAAACGGAGAGCAACAGGCTACAGAAGCAGCCCCTCCTCTTCTGAAGTCGCATCACCAAGATCCAGAAGAGAAGTGCTTTGGCCAACAGACACCTCACATTTCCAAGCTTTCACAAATACTTATGTTCTGGCTTACTTGTTATTAATCTCAGCTTCCAATTGTTCTAAGCTGCCATATATGAGTACAGTAAAACTGAATATTTACTGCCTGTCAGAAAGGTTATTCTTAAGAATAAAGCCCTTAAGAGCTGAGAGCACAGCAGTCAAGAATATTTAAATGCTGTAAATAAAGAAGCTTGCTGAAATTAGTTTTCAAAGACAGACAGTTCTAGTGCTGTGCATAAAATAATAATGAAGGCAGTAAAAACCAGTAAAACCAGACTAGTGTGGGACTGGATGCAGATTATTGCACCTTATCTGGGCTCAGGCCACCACAGAAGGTACGTTACTTGTCCTCTCAGTTACACTGTGCAAAACCAATTCATACTCTTACTGTGCTGTAAGCAATGTTTGACTCAGTATGAAATGAAGCTCTGAAATGTGACAGGTAAACACAATTGTTGAAATCACTAATACAAAAATAAACAATGCAACCTTTTTGAAGTTCACTGGAACTCTTTTGAGAGAAAACAGCCCGAAATTGTGCCAGGGGAGGGTTAGGTTGGAGGTTAGGGAAAATTTCTTTGCTGCAAGAATCATCAGGCATTTGAAGAGGCTGCCAAGGCAAGTGGTGGAGTCATCACCCCTGGGGGTGTTCAAGAAACATGTGGGTATGGAAATTGTGAACACTATTTAGTGGCCATGGTGGTGTGAAGGTTGGACTGGATGATCTTGGAGGTCTTCTCCAACTGAAAAAATTCTATGATTCTAAAAATCAGTGCAGAGTTACAGCACCCCAAAGAACCCAACAAGCCTTAGCTGTAAATACTTAATCAACATAAGAACCTATTTGTAGGTATTTTCTTGTGTCTCCTTCAGCAAAGCTCATATCAAATTGGAAATGCATTTGGATTTATGCAGTTGCGTTAAGATATTTGACCATATCTTACCTATCTTATGGCTTCTTGATTTGTCTGACAACAGTGCTCTTGCTTGAAAATCCAGGTCTTCAGAAACATCTGAAAATACCAAAACCCATCAGTACAGGCATTTACTATTACTGATTTTTACTGGATAGTCCCATTAGAAGCAGCCAAAGGTATTACAAGCAGAAGCACCAACATTAGTGTTCCCACTAAGATTTTTTTTTCTTTAAGCAGTTATGAAACTCACTGTTTATGTAGATAAACAGGGTATTGATTTCATTTTGTATTAGTGCAAGCTGGAAAGTGACATGAAAATACATGAATGGGGCTCCTACAAGAAAGCTGGGGAGGGATTTTTGACATGGGCCTATAATGAGAGAGGCAGTGGCATTGAGCTGGAAGAGGACAGGTTGAGACTGGAGATTAGGAAGAAATTGTTTCCAGTGAGGGTGGTGAGACACTGGAACAAGTTGCCCAGGAAGGTTGTAGATGCCTCCTCCCTGGAGGTGTTCAAGGCCAGGTTGGATGGGACCTTGAGCAACCTGGTCTAGTGGAAGGTGCCCCTGCCCATGGCAGTGGGTTAGAAATAGATCATCTTTCAGGTCCCATCCAAAGTAAACCATTCTGCTTCTAAACTCTGCTACACACTTGGGCAGAAACATGGCCACAGTCTGTGTATGCCTTACCCTGAACAAACTGAACACAGCTGGAATTGCTGTACCCTCAAGAACAGCTTCTCAGAAGTTTCTATATCAAAATGCAGAAAACACCAACTATAAACATTACCTGGAGATAAACTATCCTGTTCAGAATACTGATTGCCAGGAGCAAATTTGTCACCATCTTCTAGGACAGGCCCACTTCAAAGATAAAAGGAAACAAAAAAGTTCAGTGATCCAAAGGAATGTTGCAGCACTACCAACAACAGCAAAGTTCACGTCTTTCTAGATTGTGTTGTGGGTTTTCTTCCTTCTAAACATCTGTCTGTAAAAATGAAGCACTGAAATAAGTGACTGATTTTGAACTGCAAACCAAGCTCTATATCTTCTTTAACAGCAGGGGTTTTTTTTCAGTACAGTTTCTGGTATTTTTGTTGCAAAATCATACACTAATTTGGAAGGAAGCCTCCAAAGAAAAAAATCAAAACATCCTCAAAGGCAAGAAACTTACTATGACTCCTCATTCATGACAGAGTTTAATTAGATTATCAACTGTATTAATATGGTATTTAAATACAAGGGGCTTAAAACACAATCCCTGTCCTGCTGAGTCCTTTGCTTATAGAACACAGATGCATTACCACCAAAGAGCTGACCTAGCCCAGACAGTCAGTAGTGGGATTCAATGCAAGCGTTACAAACAGCTCAGGAAATTACCTTGCACAACTCATGGCCTTCCCAGCTTCAAAGAAATTGCTACAAGAGAAAACAATTACATTTTGTCAGTTTTGCTTACTGAAAGCAACCTGTAAGTCACTAATTTTACCTAGGTAGCAGGTCTATAATAAACACTTTCAAATACAATTTAAAAAAGCAATGTACAAAACAGTGATTAAAAGTTCACTTAGGCTACTTTTAAATGTTTCCTCTTCTAGTTACCACCCATTAGTATAATCACTGCCACAAAATTGTGGTAGCTCAAGCATTTAAACACTATATTTTCTCAATTTCTCGAAGTAACAAGCCTGAAAGGGTAGCTGTTCTAGATGGGGTTGTGTACCTTCCACCACCTGAAAAGGGCCTACAAGAAAGCTGGGTAGTGACTTTTGACAAGGGCTTGTAGTGACAAGATAAGGGGTAATGACTTTGAGCTGGTGGAGGGGAGATTTAGACTGGGTGAGCACGGTGAGACACTGGATCAGGTTGCCCCGGGGAGGCTGTGGATGCCCACCTCCTGGAGATGTTAAAATCCAGGCTGGATGAGGCCTTGAGCAAGCTGATCTAGTGGAAGGTGTCCCTGCCCATGGCAGGGCAATTGGAATCAGATGATCTTGAAGGTTCCTTCCAACCCAACCTATTCCATGATTCTATGAATCTCCGTCTTTCTCCTTGTTCTTAAACTGGATCTGCTACTCAAAAGAAAACTTTAAGACTTCAGCTCAAGTTTCCTTATGTAGAAGCAGACACTAAACTTGGCACCCACCTCTGTGGACAAGCTGTTGACTACAGCACTTGGGTTCTCTATTCAACCAGTCTGAAACCATTACACAGTTGAAGTGTGCCATTGTTGGTTAAAAGCTAACAAGCTGTGTTTAACTGCAAGTCTACCAAGGTACAGCATGCTTGTGAGGAATGACATAAAAAGCTTACTGTGGTCCATGCTGCACATGATGTTTCCTTTTGTTGCTTTTTCCTTTTACTTCTGCTAACTTCTCTTTCTTCCTCACCATGCCCTGCACAGAAGTGCTGTCAGAACGCACATGAGACTGAGCATTCTCAATGTGTGAGCAAGTGCCTTCACTGTCTCTGTGGTGGAGCTTTTGGGGAGCCTTCACTGAAGACTTGGCTGGCAACTGTTTCACTTCAGAACTCTTTATGTTGTCTATGAGATACTGCAGTGCTTTTACAAGACTTCTGTTACTTGCATCATCAAGTGAGCCCAGTACCTGCAATATATTTTCAGACTTGGTCAACTCCTGACTGGTAGATGTCTGTAATTTCTGATGGGGGAGTGAAGTGAACTCTTCAGCCAGTTTTACAGGCTCTTCTTCCAGCTCTTCTTCACCAGGTTCACTGTCAGAACTCCCTTCTCTTTGTAACAGAGTTTTTTTATTACTACTTTTCTTAGCAAATTTTTTAAGCTTCCTCCTTGGACTTTCTGCCTGTCTCTTACCCAGTGGAGCTTTTGAAGGTTTCTGCTTAGCAGTCTCTTTCTTGGGATCTAAATGCTGAGAAGCTTTTGAAGCCAACTGCAGATTCTTGGAAAACTTGAGATTCTTTTTTAGAGTCTTCTCTTGCTGATGTCCACTTGAGGGCAGAGATGAATCCCCACCTGGAGTCTCCCTTGTTTTACATTGATCTGCATCAGATGCTTGTGTTTCCAGTTCAGGCTGGGGCAGTGTCACTGTGTCAGCTCCTGACCTCCTGGACATCTTTTTCTGCTTTGCAGAACCTTGCCTAAGTGCATCTTTTCCAGTCTTCCCTATTAATACACAAAACACTTGGATATCAGTATCTTTCCCATTAAATGTGAAGATGTGTTGACATCTGAATGCATAAAAATAAACCAAATAGCAACAAAAGTATCACAAAAGCAGATTTTTCCTGACAATTAAAAGAAGGCTGTCTCTGAACTATGACATATAAAGGAATTCAAACCAGAATTTTCAGTGTCCTTACAGTATTTCCTAGCAGACAAAGGACAGGAAAACTTTCAAGCTTCCAGTGCTTCCTGCTACAAAGCCCTTCTCAAACAACTCCCCAGAGCAGTTCAAAGCATGTCTTTTAACCTCCTTTCTATAGAGAAAGGAGCAAAAGCTGTTGGGTACCTACCAAACCTACCTCCTTTGTCTACTCATACCTTTGGTAACTTAATGTCCTAACACGAAGGGGCTTGCAGGAGAATGAAGACTATCTTACAGACACCAAACCTAACAGTGCAGAAGGATAAATCAGGAAACCAGTAATGTCTTTCACTTACTTTATCCTTATTTTCCAGTAAACTATCACCAAAAAATCCAATGATCTGACCTGGAAGGAGAAGTCTGAAGACCTCTCACATAACTTACCCATATGAGTACTGCTTCGCCATGGAGATTTAAGGACCTTTCCTTCATGGTTAGAGTCTGCCTCTGATTCTGATGCTCCTCTGAAGTCCAATACTCTGACATCCAAGTCATCTGCTTGCTGTTCAGTCAGTGCTTCAGCCTCTACTTTTCTCTTCTTCCCTTTCCTACTCTCTGTCTTCTTTCTGGAGGACTGAGATTTGTAAACAGGAGTTTCAGAGATGTCTTTTTTTAATTTGTTCTTCTTACAGGTTATTGGAAAACAAAACTTAGAAGACGGATTATCCAATTCATCAATTAAAAATTCACATTCATCTTCTACTTCAATATTTAAATCTTCCACAGGCGGAGGTGATGGTGCTGATGTTGAGGCTGAATACCTAAAGAAAAGAGGGACAAAGAATATTCAGCATTTGATGGGGAAAAATGAGGTTTCAGCCTTGCAAATCTAGTGGTGATTCTCAAGCATCTAAATAGGCTACACTGTATTCCACAGATGAGCTGAAGTTCATCATTCACTGCCTTTTAGCTTCCAAAAAGAGCACAAGGCCTGCTTCTCCTTGCTTTGGCCTCATAGTCACGTGAGTTCAGCAGTCACTGGTCATCTAACCAGTCAGACCCATCTTAGCTCTGAGAAAGAATGCTTGATCACTGCTAGTTTCAAAGCACAGAAGGCTCTCCTGAATCCTTTAGGGCCTACTTAAAACATCTGAAGTGCAGAGGGCTGGAGCACCTCTCCTGTGAGGACAACCAAGAGCTGGGGTTGTTCATCCTGGAGAAGAGAAAGCTTCAGGGAGATCTTAAAGCAGCCTGACAGGATTTCAAGTGGGCAACAGAAGAGCTGGGAAGGGACTTCTTACAAAGGCATGGAGTGACAGGTCAAGGGATGATGGCTTCAAGCTGGAAGAAACTGAGAATAGACATTAGAAGGGAATTCTTCTCTGTGAGGCTGGTGAGGCACTCAAACAGGCTGCCCAGAAAGTTGTAGAGGCTTCAAGCCTGGAAGTGTTCAAATCCAGGCTGGATAAGGCCATGAGCAGTTTGGTCTAGTAGGTGCTGTCCCTGCACAAGGTCCCTTCCAAACCAACCCATTCCATGATTCTATGATCTCTGTATGATTCTGAAACCTTATTCAGGAGCTACTTACTGTTTTACTGGTAGATAAGCAGCAGGATAAAAGTCCTAATGACAAAAAACTTTGGAACTACTACTCAAAGCCTTTCTGAAGTGGCATTTTTCAGTAATGTTGACCACCCCAAAGCACTCTCCCAGACTATGTTTACAGATGAAAGAGTGTTGCTCCAGTACTCAGGACTGAGTTACTCTACGAGCAAATTTTGTTCATGAGAACCTCAGGACAAACCTTTTTCCAAGTGGTCCTGTTGCTACAGCTGCTAAGAGAGCTGCAGAGAAAGACTTGGTCTCTGCAGGAGACTTAGTATTGCTTTCTCTTCCTTGCACAATGACGTTTTCATCTCTTTCAGTCTGAGGGCCTTCCAAATTTTTAACTTCCAGGTGGATATTCACTGCAGGGGGACTATTTTGGTCATCAAAATGTAACCTGTGCAAGAGATACAACATTCAAATAGGGTGCTAGAAGTACTGAATGCATACCAAAGTCTCATGTGGATGGAGAGATGCTCTCATTTTCTCCTGCTGACAGTATCTCACTTCTTAGGAATGAACTTCCATTTGGTGATTTGCTTCAACTCATGTTAGCAGCACAGCAGCAAATGTCCAAATCAGTGAGGTGACATGGGGTCAAATTCTGACTCCTGATCGAAGTGAGGGCTGCTCAGATAAGCAGCAAGACAAATCCCCAACTTTAGAAGAATGTGCTTCAGAAATTGATGTTTTCCCTTGGAGCACTCCCTTCCCAATATTGCTCCATTCGTGTGATCAGGGTCAGTTACTGCAATCTCCCACAAATCTGGCCTTGCATCTGGGCACTACCCTTATCAGCAAACTATCTAGTGAAAAGTAGTTCTGCCCTTTCTAAACCCAGACATGGACATTTCCTAAAAAGCTTGGATTTCCTTTTTATGAGTTCACACTTCTGAGTTCAAACTTGTGAAAGAGCTGAGTTCAGACTCCTAACCACCAGGTGAATGCACACTAAAGAGGACAGACAACACAAGGAACACAACATCACCACTACCACATTCAGCTATACTTACACATGTGCTGGAGAAGGCTTTGGTTTGTCCAAAAGAAGGGGTGATTTAACAGACCCATGATCACCCTCAGAGTCTAAAGATACAGCAGGACTTAAGCATAGTACATCAACATCTTCTAATCTATTACTTGCTTCTCCTTTACACACAGGAGACTCTATCTTCTTAGAAACAGTTACATAATCATGCGTTCCAGGCTTCAGGGTTGCCTCATGGTACTGTTCTGTCAAATACAGGAAAGGCCTTCATTCTTTACACAAAACCTTAAATCCCCAGAAATAGTTACCCCCCCCAAAAAAACCCAAACATTAATTCAATAACAGTGCTACCAACCTCTGTTCCTGACTCCTTTTATTGGTGATGCAGGTAAGGACTCTGGAGAGTTACAGGCTCTTTTCACAGAGTTAGTTAACCCTGCCTTTGGCTGACATTGATTGCAAATGATGAGACAAAACATATTGGATAAAGCAACAGGGTTTTGACAGAATGCAAATGTCTACAAAATATGGTATGATTTCCTTCCCTTAATTCTCACTCCTTAGAGGCACAGCTCTATTTTAACTGAACACTTCGACTTGGCATCACAAGACTTTTAAAGCTATCTGTAAATTTCCAGTCAAAAGTCAAAGAGTGTGTGCAGTAAAATCCGCAGTTATGAACAAACATGCTGCTAGTCCACAGACAAGCCATTTACTCTTTCATTACACTGAATTAAATGATTTATTTCACCTTTGTTAAGTCAGATCAAAGGCCTGCAAGAATCACTTCGAGATTATGGAATACTCTAAATACCACAGTAACACAAATATCCTGTTCTCAGCACTACCAGGAAGAGAATATCATCTTTTTACCAAAAAGTATTATAATCACACTATTCAAGCTAAACAAGCAACCTAGATTACTGGCATCATTCTCTCTGTATGTTAAACAAGTCCTTCAACCTGTCACAGACACATAGTTACTGTCAGCTCCTGCTAAAGTTGTCTATACAAGCTGCTTTTGTCCAAGAATCACCTTACTATCTATCAGACAGCTAAGAACTGTGTCCATACATCTGGCAAAGTGACTGAAATCAGTGGAGTTGAAGACAGTCACATAGCCACCATCAGTTATAAGGCGGCATGCTTCAAACTGAGACCACAAGAAATCTAACTACCCTGGACAAAAAGCTGGACAATTTTATGTTATCAAAACCCCAAGAAAACGACCTATTAAATAAATCTAGTTATAGAACATTTACTGCTAGAGTAAAACTGAAAAATAACCCCCATGTTAGCAACAGCCATTACAGAAGGGTAAATCATAGCCTATGTGCTGAAATGAATGACATGGGGAGCTCAAGCATCCATCTCTCACACAGAATTCAATCTGGCAGAACTAAACTGGTACTCAAGTGAAACTGTGCCCAACACTACACTGTGACACCACCATAGCTAATTTACCCTCTTTCTGTGTACTGAAGTCCTCTTCTCATTTTGGACAAAAGGAGTTGAGCACTGGGTTGCACTTGGGGAGCATATTGAGAGATTAGCATCACAGCCTGTAAAGAAAAAAGAATAAACAAAAAATTCTTTAAATTGTCCAGCTTTCATTCATTTGAACAAGTTGTGAAGGTTAGTTAAGGTTTTGTAAATCTAACCAAGAGACAAAGCAGCTAAGACACAGCTCTAAGCAGATGGGAAAGGGATGCTTTTAAAGACTGAGAAAAATATTTCATTTTTATCCATTTTATCTCTATTTTATTTCTCTGCATTTATCAGTAAATATAGTACAAGGAATAAATTATGGTGGATTCTTTCTCTTTGTTTTAGCCAGTGTATTAAGCAAACTAGAAAATAAAAGCTTACTTTCAAAACAATCCCGCACAACTTTAAGTATGTTTTGACCCGGCTGTATATCAATCTTCTTTCTAGAAAAAGAGGAGGAAAAGAACCACTGTCAATCAAAGCCACCTAATGATACAGTCACAGAAGACGGGCATAAGAGGCAAGTCTGGGAACATTGTGTTACCATTTTAATGTGAGACTCCCAATAGTTTTGATATTACAGTGCAGGTAAAAAAAACCTAACCTAGGTTTCCCAAACGATGTTATCAAAGAATAAGGTTGCAAACATCAATTACCCTGCTTTGTGGCAGAATCTTGGTCTGTATTCCTTTTTAAAACGATTCTGTGAAGAAAGAAGAAGGAATTTTTAGTAAGAATGGTGACAGTTAACAAAAACAAAGCAGCAGCCAAGCTCCAGCCAAGTCTCAAGACTCCTCACTTGATCTGACGTCAGTGGGAGCTCCTGGAGCCCTGTCTTCCTTAGAATGCCACAGTAGTTACAACCGCTGCAACAACTGCCACAAATCCAGCTTTCTTCAAGAACTATCAAACACCTCCTGCCTTTAATGTCAGAGAGGGTTACAGGAAGCTTCCATGACAGAAACCAAGAGAATGGAAGGGTAACATTGTTCTGATGATGGCAGAAATCATATTTTCAGCAAGGAAAAGGACTGAACCACTACAAAAGAGTGGAGGACACAGCCTGACAACATTTTTGCTGCTCTGTGACAACTGCTCATGTGGAGACTGCTACCCCATGCTTGTCACAGGCAAGACCATACTGAAGGGCATCAAGAACATCATCTCTTCTACGATGGAATTAAAATCTTGATTAATTCTCAGCCCTTGTTCACAGACTTGAACCACGTGTATAAACAAAGTCACAGAATCAGAGAGTAGAAACAGAGAATTGCTTCAGCTGGAAAAGACCTCTAAGATTGAGTCCCATCATTGACCTAATACCACCATGGCTATTAAACCATGTACCAAAGGGTAATGTCCACAAATTTCTTGAATACCTCCAGGGATGGTGACTCCACTACCTCCCTGGGCAAGCTGTTCTAATCCCTGGGCATTCTTGCAGCAAAATTTCCCTCATCTCCAACCTAAAACTTCCCTGGCACAATTTCAAGCCATTTCCTCTACTATCACCTGATACTAGGGAGAAGAAACCTACATCCACCTCACTCCAGCCTACTTTCAAGGGAATTGTTGATAGATAGCATTGAGGTCTCCCCTAAGTCTCTTCTTTTCCAGATTAAACATCCCCAGTTTCCACAGTTGCTTCTCACCAGACCTGTTCTCCAGACCCTTCACCAGCCTCATTGCCCTTCTCTGGACCTGCTCTACCACCCCAGTGTCCTGGAAGTAAGCGTCCCAAAACTGAACCCAGTACTCAAGGTGTGGCCTACTCCTGTTGCTCACATCTTCACTGATACAAGCCTAGATGCTGGTGGCCTTCTTAGCAACCTGAGCACTGTCCTGGCTCATGTTCAGCTACCAAGTCATTGAAGCAGCAGACATGGCTGCAGCCATTCATTCCCATGACTAGAGCAGCACTAACTCAAACAACATTGTTCTATCAGCCTTAACTTTAGATGCCAACCAATGAAATCAAGCCTAGTGAGAGGTGAACAGGCAGAGACTGCAGATGATCAAAACAGGAAGGAAAAGCAAGTAAAACCAATTAAAGAGCTAAAAAGAACAGAGTTTTTCAGCAATGCAACAAAATAATGTCTCAGAAAAAAATATTCAGCTAGAAAAAAAATATTAAACTTCTCTTCACTAGTTTAAAGAGGATTACAGTGGATAGGCACTGTGGAGATTATCCAGTTTGAAGACAACAGAATTCTGCACATTTTTCCTGACTTTTCCATAAAGACATTGTTTTGCACCTCTTCTGTGATTTCTCTTTGGATATTACATCTAGAAAAAAAAATAAGCAGAACCACAAAAAGCTTTTCCCACTACAAATTTTCAATGGCAGCTTAAAATGGCAGAAAAAAAGCCAGGTGACACTGAAAAATGACAGACCAAAAGTCCTCATTTCATAAAGAGTGTAGAACCATACTCCAGAGAAAATCAGTCACCCAGGCTTGACCTTCTCCCCCTTGCAGCAGAGTGCAGTCTAATTGACTGGCAAGCAATCTTTTATTGAAGCAAATCACAGCATAGCAGCCATTGGAAGTGACCTCTAGAAATCATCTAGGCCAACCCCGCCTGGAAGAGCAGGGTTGCCTGTATCAGGTCACACAGGAACACATCCAGCTGTGTTTTGAAATTCTCCAGAGAACGACACTGTCCGGGTGCTCCAGCACCCTCACAGCAAAGTTACTCCTTCAGTTCAAGCGAAACCTCTTGTGGTCTAGTTCGTGCTCACTGCCCCTCACTGCTAAGAGTGGGCGCCACTGAAACGTGCCAGCCCCATCCTCCTGACCCTCACCTTTTAGATATAGATCCCGTAACGGATCTAAATAAGCTTTTCACAGCTCGTTTGTTTCACTGTTCATTCCCTGTGACACAAAGAACTTTTAAAACTTAAAATTTCCGTGTACCCCTAACAAAGAACAGTAGGAGTAAGGTGAGCAGGTCGCCGGCGTGTCTAGACGAGAGTCATTGGCTCTTTACACGCTAACACAGAATCACAGAATAGGTTGGGTTGGAAAAGACCTTAATGATCATCTAGCTCTAACACCTTTCACTAGACCAGCTTGCTCCAGGCCTTGAACACTTCCAGGAAGGGGCCCATCCAAAACCTCCCCAGGCAGCCTGTTTCAAGGTCTCATCACCCTCACCATCAAGAACTGATTTTTAATCGCCAGTCTAAATTTCCCTTCTTTTAGCTTCAATCCACCCCCTCTTGTCCTATCACTACAACCCCTTAGAAATGCTCAAGGTGTGACAGGAAGATCTCCAGACACAAGCGACAGGCGCAGCTACAGACAACCGTAGGGAATAAAGGCTCCCAAGAGGCAAATCCTCAGAGAAGCTGTGTTTTTGTCAACAACCAGGGCCGAGAGAGAGACGGCAGATCATCAACAGCGGCCTCGCTTTTCTCGGGAAAGTCGCGGCCGCCGGAAGACCGGCCCTTCGGGCCCGCCCCTCAGGAAGACGGACAGAAGGCCGCGTCCCGACTGTTTACGAAAAGGCACGGCCGCTGCGGCCCAACATAGCCACGCACACACAGCCACGCACACACAGCCACAGCCACCGCCACCGCCGTCTCACCAAGGCCGCTGCCATCCTGGGCGGCTGGGGCCCGGCTGGGGCCCGGCTACGCCGCCACCGCCTCACCGCCGCCGCTTTCAAACCTGGAGCCCCTTCCCGCCCTGCGCGCTCCCCGCTCTGCTCCCATTGGCTGCTTCGCGCGCGCGACAGCCTCCCGGCAGGGCCCTGCGGCGCCTGCGCAGTGAGCAGCAGCTGCCCTCGGGCCGGCCCCCGCGGGGCGGGGCTTGCTCCGCGCGGAAGGGAGCAGCCTGGCGGCACTGCCCCCGGGGCCCTGCTTGGCCTCGGAGGAGAGGCAGCCCCGGGTCGCATGGGCGGGCAGGATACCCAGGCGAGGCGGCTTGCGGGGTTGGGGTTTGTTTTTTTTAAACGTTAAAATCGTAGACTTGTTTTGGTTGGAGAAGCCCTTTAAGATCATGCAGCCCCATCATTCTCTAACTCTGCCAAGGCTGGTGCTAAACCATGGCCCTCAGCATCATATCTCTGCCTCCTTGAAACACCTCCAGGGGTGGGGGTTCCCGCACATTGCCGGTGAGCTTCTTACAATGCGTTAACAACCGTTCCCATCAAGAAACTTTACCCAATTAGAAGAAATGATTTTTGACTGAAAAGGTTGTCAAAGACTGGAACGGGTTTCCCGAGGAGGTGGTTGAATCTCCATCCCTGGAGGCATTTAAAAGACAGACGTGGTGCTGAGGTTTAGACTGCATAGTGTGAGGAAAAAAAAAAACCCTCACTCTCAAATGTTTAAGTATAAAAGGATTATTATAAAATAAAGGCAAACAGCTGGGTGCATAGCAAAAATAGCTGGAGGCACGCCACTAACAGCAGATAGCACTGCTTATATAGAACAATATTGTATTAGCTTTATACATATTCATGAGTGTTCTTTCAGTGTTTTCTAAACACCCTGACCCCCACCCCTTGGTCTGCTGGATCACAACAACCGCTGGATTTGTTCACGATGTGATCTTGGCCCTCCTGTATTTTCTTTGAACACCAACCGGAGGCCTCCTGGCTTCTCTCAGCACTCAAGGCACGCTGGTTACTTTGGTCATGGACACCCCTCATTCCTCCTAACACCCACATCTACCTCCTTATTTTTCAAGATTAGGCCTTATGAATGACTTATTGTGCAAAAGCCAAATCCTCATGTATTAAATAGAATTAGATAATGGATGGAGTCGGTGATATTAAAGTTTTTTTTCCAGCCAAAACAAATATATGACTCTATAATGTCCAACCAATGTCCGCTGCAGCTTGAGGCCATTCCTCTCCTCCTGTCCCTTGTTCCTAGGGAGGGGAGGCCAACCCCCACCTGGCTTCAACTTCTTTCCAGGAAGCTGTAGAGAGCCAGAGGGTCACCCCTCAGCCTCCTTCTGTCTAGACTAAACAACATGGTGTGAAGAACTAAATGAGTGCAAACAACTGTGTTAAAGCATAACACCACTGTACCTAACAGTATCAGCACAAGACAGCACCAAAAATGTAATTTCAAATGGTGCTTTTTACTGTACCCTGGCAAGCAGTGCCCTAACTGCTGGCTCTTCAGCAGCAGCCTTTGCAAGCAAAGCTGCAGGTGCCCGTGTTCGTTACCTCTTCTGTAATGCTTAAAGACATTAAATACAATCCATAGAGAACATGGGCAAAAATCTGCAATTTAGCCAAAACCTGGCCCCAGCCATTTTTAGAGATTATCATGTACTCATCCTGCCCCAGCCTACACACAGCTAAGAAACAGAAAAGGCCATGATGATGCTCCACAGCCAGAAACTTGGTTAAACGTCACATTTCTGTGAACTTGATAGAAATATCTCCCCTCATTTCATCAGGACCGACATTTCATTCCTGAACTGTCACCTCCCTTCACCATTTCTTTAAAGTTTTGGTACGTTAACTCTTTCACAATTAAAATCTTCTTCCTGCATACACATTGCCTTGCCAGTCAGAGACAGCCATAGGTAGATTTATTTCCAATGCTACTTTTAGTGTCCTGTGATCCTCTTGCCATTTGCTAAAGACAGTTCTGCTCTGATTGTCTCAGAGCTAATCCATACTTCCATTGAAAATTCAAATGCTACTTGAGAAGCAGTTAGGAGCAATCTCCCTGCTGGCAGCAGCCTACAAAAAGCTCAGTGCTGTAAGCCACAAAAAGCAGGCTTTCCCCCGTGACCTTGAGGTGTCACCCAGCACAGCAATGACCCCCATTTGTATAATTTGGAGGCCTCCACTCCAGCAAACCCACGGAGCACGCTCCAAGATCCTTTCTAGTATCAGGTGATAGATGGAGAGGAAATGGCCTGAAGTTGTGCCAGGGGAAGTTTGGATTGGAGATTAGGGAAAATTTGTTTGCTGCAAGAGTGGTCAGGGATTGGAATAGGCTACCCAGAGAGGTGGTGAAGTCACTGTGCCTGGAGGTGTTTAATAAACATGTAGACATGGCACTTCAGAATGTGTTTTAGTGGCCTCAGTGGTGTTAAGTCAACAGCTGGAACTGAATTACTTTAGAGGTCTTTCCCAACTGAAACAATGCTACAATACTATGACCATACACCAAGCAGAGGTGGTGGCTTGTGCTGACCTACAAGCTAGTACAGACTTCCTCTTTGAGGTGCTGCTTTTTTTCCCCCTCTCACAGGAACAAGTTCTCTGGCTGAGGCTGAGATGGAGCACACTTGAGAACAACAGGAGTCGGGGCAAAAAGACCACATCAAGAGTTTATACCCTGCTGAGATACAGAAAGGATGCTGCAAGGCACCAGGGAACAGCCTGAGGAAAACCCTCAGCCAGCCCCAAGGCATATCTTCCAGGAGAGGCAAAGGATCACTGGTCTGCCTTTATACTTGCAGGGTTACCTATCTGCCCGGCACTCAGGATGCCAGGTAAGCTGTGCCATGCCTGGCAGGGCATGTGCTTAGATGTTTATTCCAGCTCTACTAGCAGAAAAAGTTTCTCAGCACCGTCTAACAAATGTTTGCACTGAAATAATGATGTTTGTGTTTGTTCAGGGCAGGGGGAGGGAAGGGAGCAAGTGCCATCTATTATGTAAAGTAACCATCAGTGTCTCCAGGATCCCATTACAGTTGGCCATTAATTACTGAAATGTGGCTTGAGTTTGACTGATTTCATGACTGTCATGGCAGGGAAAAGCTAAAGCAATGTTTTCAATACAAAGATCAAAGTTTGACATGATTCTATTACTCTGACCCATCCTCTATTTATGGGAGAACAGTATCCATCCTGAAGTCTTCATGACACACCACGCAAAGCAGATGTGAGGTTCTCTTTTTTTTTTGGTTTTTTTTTTTTTTTCCTTATAACCACAGAATAGTTCTGGTTGGAAAAGACCTCTTCGAGTCTTCTAAGGGCTGATGATTTAATCTATGCAAACAAGGATGGTAAGAGTGATTGGGCACAAGCTCTGGTAGGCAGTTTAGTTTGTTCCTCAGCTGAAAGGTAGGTTAAAAAAAGGTCTCTATAGAACTTAGTTGGAAAAGGCTTTTAAGATCATTGAGTCCAACCATTAATGAAGCACTTAGAAACTGACAACCTCATCCTTGGAGAAACCTCAAACTAGGTGCTGCCTCTTGGTGACCCCAAGTATGGATTTTGCAAGAGGAATCCCTCCACATCTCTCCCCCTGGCTCCTTGGGGCTGTAGCAAGGCTGGGGTGGCACAGCTTTATCCCTAAGGGCAAGCCAGCAGCCAAGTGGGCACAGGGAACCCATGCATGCGCCCTGTTGCAAGTCTGGAGAAAAAGTGGCCTCAAGTTGCACCAAGGGAAGTTCAAATTGGAAATTAGGAAGAATGTGGGATCTGAGGCATTGGAATAGGGTGCCCAGGGAGATGGTAGAGTCTCCATGCCTAGAGGCATTTAAGAGTCATGTAGATGTAGTACTGAGGGATATGGTTTAATCAAGAACTTGTCAGTGTTGGGCTAATGCTTGGCCTCAAAGATCTTAAAGATCTTTCCCACCTAAGCAGTTCTGTGCTTCTGTGATCTGTTGATGCAAGAGAACTATTTCAGACACAGCTCTGTCAATGCCTGCTCCTCAATGTTGCAGCAGCAATTGTGGCCAGCTAATAACCCTCTTCTAGTGCGGGATAAGTACAAAGCTGTTTTGACACTGCCTATGCTCACATCTCCACCACCAACAGGAGAGAAAAGAGAGTCACACGGAGCTAAAAGGAGATAGAATCAAAAGGCCAAAATAGTATGGTGGGTGACAAACACAGGAACAGCCCAAGTACCACAGGAACCACAGGAAACAGGAACTCAAAGAGTGGATTAATGACCTTACCATTAATGCTTTTGCAGCACTGGAAATGCTTCAGCATATTGCTTGGTGGTGTTCAGCAGAACATCTGCAGAATTAACAAAGCTTTCTGCTATACCCCTTTATGTCCTTTTACATGAAAGCTTTTTTCCCCTGAACCATCCTTCCTTCTGCAATTCAGTAATTGCCATACTGGAGTAACAAAAACTAGCAGGTCAGAGCACTAATATGCAGCCTGCATTTCATCTCTAAGAGGAGAGGAAATGGCCTCTTGTTGCAGCAGGGAAGGCTTGGGTTGTATATCAGAAGAAATTTCTTGACTGAAATGGTTGTCACAGACTGGAACCAACTGCCCAGGTTGGTGGTTGAATCCCCATCCCTTGCAGTGTTTCAAAGAGGCAGAGATGTGGTGTTGAGGGCCATGCTTTAGCACCAGCCTTGGCAGAGTTAGAAACTGGTTGGACTGGATGAGCTTAAAGGGCTTTTCCAACCCGACCTACTGTGAGATTCTCTATGATGTGACCAGACACCCATGAGAAAAACATATTCCTGGCTGTGAAACAGTACCAAGTGTTCCTGGCCAACTATTACTACTGCATTTCCATGAAGCAGAAAGCCCAGTGCATGAAGTGCAGGTCACCTGTTTCCCGTGACATCCAGTCCCATACCACAGCCTGCTTTAGCAAGGGCAAGTTGGTTAAACAAAGACATTTATATTAACCAAGACCAGAGTGCTCAGAGGTTGGGGACCAGAGGCTGAGTGCTACAGACATTTTACAACAGTCATTGGAAAGAAACCACCTGAAAGCCTAGTTAGGAACTGGTAGTGATCACCTGCAGGATGCTCTAAGGAATGCTGCTCATCCTCATTTGGATGACCTGGCAGATGTCACAAGTTATATTCTCAATTTGTGTGACTGTTTTAAACCCCAAACGAAAAAGAGGACCAACAAAGCAAATACTCATCAGGTAAGTAAAACTGGAAAAAAAAAAACAAAACAAAACCAAAAACCAAACTCCAGAGTTTCTCTCCCAGCAGCTGCCTTCCCAGTTTGGTGTCCCATATCACCTCCAGTTCTTAGGGCACGAGAGACAGCAAAACCCTTCCCATCTCTCTGGCATGGCTGCACCAGGGAATAGTTAAAAGAGTTAGCCAATGTATTGACCTAGGCATGGTGTTGCTATACAAGGACTTGCTACACATAGCTTCAAGAGAAAGCAAGTAAAACACCCCTGCACAAGCAGCCAGGCCAGTTAAAAAGCTGGGCTGATGTCAAGATCTTCTCCATATAGCAACTAGCAGGATCAAAATTCAGTGCAAACAGGCACTTGAAGAGAATGGTGCTCAGAAGAATGGAGTCTTCAGTGATGTTCATCTCACACTATTTCCCAATTATATGCCTTTTATAGAGAGCAAGAGTTTAAAGCAGCATTTAAAAG
Organism: Psilopogon haemacephalus; assembly: GCA_013396835.1. Classification (NCBI taxonomy): domain Eukaryota; kingdom Metazoa; phylum Chordata; class Aves; order Piciformes; family Megalaimidae; genus Psilopogon; species Psilopogon haemacephalus. The sequence goes on along the minus strand of VWZI01011363.1, from coordinate 1,518,866 downwards.
ATGTTTCCCCCTTTAAATTGTTGACAAATGTTTAGCATATTTAAATTAAAACCATGTTTTCTAGTTCCATGCCAGATCATGAGACTAGAAAACAAAGCCTACAGCCTATCTTTTTGCCTGTGAAGAATGATTTACTGAGCATATTTGCACAAACTGCCTGCGGAACACATGCTTGCTATATTTTTTGTATTGAGGCACTCAGAAGGTTGATGACACCAAGCTATGTAGTGCAAGGGATGCACTTAAAGGCAGGGAACCATCCAGAAAGATCTTGACAGGCTTGAAAAGTGGGCCAGTGCCAACTGCATGAGGTTCAACAAGTCACAGTGCAAGGTCCGGCACCTGGGTCAAGCCAGCTCCAGGCACAAATCTGGTCTGGGTGCAGAGTGGGTTGAGAGCAGCACTGAAAAAAGAGATTTCGGGGTGTTGGTGGCTAAGAAGCTCACCATGAGCCAGCAGTGCCCTCATGCAGCCCAGAAGGCAGCTGTGGGCTGGGCTGCAGCAAGAGGAGTGTGGCCAGCAGGGCAAGAGAGGGGATTCTGCCCCTTTACTCTGCTCTGCTGAGACCTCCCCTCCAATACTGCATCCAGTTCTGGTGTCCCTAGAAGGATACAGAGCTGCTGGAGAGAGTCCAGAGGAGGCCATGAAGATGATCAAAGGGCTGGAGCACCTTTGCTGTGAGGATAGGCTGAGAGAGCTGGGGTTGTTCAGCCTAGAGAAGACTCTGGGGGGACCTTAGGGCTGCCTTCCCACACCTGAAAGGGTCCTACAGAAAGGCTGTAGAGGGACTTTTCATAAGGGTGTCTAGAGACAGGACAAGGGAGAATGGTTTGAAGCTGAGGGAAAGCAGGATTAGGCTGGATCTTAGAACTTTTTCAGTATGAGGGTGGTATGACTCTGGAACAGGTTGCCCAGGGAGGTTGTGGATATCTCCTCACTGGGGTTGTTCAAGGCCAGGTTGGATGAGGCCTTGAGCAGCTGAGTCTAATTGAGAGGTGTCCCTGTCCATGGCAGGGAAGTTAGAGTAGATAAGCTCTGAGGTCCCTTCCAACCTGAGCAGGTCTTTCACTTTCAGTATTTTGTGGGAACTAAACAGATCCCCTCCACAAGCTGACACTTCCTCCTTTATAACAGGAATTTAGAGTGTATTGGACAGAACTCAGAGGAACCATGCTCTTCTTTTATGACAACAAGAAAGCCCCAAAGGTGAGTAATGTGCTAGCTCTGTAACCACCCAGCTGATCGAATGTAGTGGTTGTTTGCACTGAGTAATCCTTGTGTACTCCAGACACCCCTCCACACCCTCCACTCTTTCACCTCTACAGTCCAAAACAACAGCAACAGAAAGGCTGAGACCAAAAAATCCAGAGTGAAACAAAGCAGAGTCTTTCTTTGGCACCTGAGCTACAGACACGTCTACCTCGCTCACTCCTTTCACCAGGTGATTTTTCCTCAGCTGTGCTCAGGGGTAAAATTGCTGTGGTGTGTAACACAATAGCTGAGGAACAAGTGCTTGGTGATGTTATGGTGCACTCTGGCTGAGGGATTAGTTGGCAGATACTTGGGGAGCTCTTGTGGATTTAATGTTTTTGAATATGAAGATTAGGGTGGGGAAAATGCAGCAGGCACACTGGTGAGATCTTCTGCAAGCAGAAGCAAAGGACTAAGCTTTGCCATGTTTGTCACTTAAACTTCACCCAAGCTCTAGCAAAAAAACTGCAAAGTTTCAATCTATTTTCTTTTAAATCAGTTGGAAAGCAGCTAGTTTTTGGGTGAAAATTACTTGTGTCATTGACCTTTCCCCCTCTTTAGTACTCACAGAAATTGGATGTATCAGCTCTGATCTCAGCAACCAGCCTTCACCTGGACGGAAACAGCTCTGCACAGTTCACCCTGATGCTGCCAAATGGGGAAGTAGAACTGAAGGTAAAAAGAGGCTGTGATTTGTAAACTACTCAGTACTTTACTCCATCTTCTACAGATATGCAGAGCTCCATTCTAGTGTGGGAGCAGAGATGCCTTCTTGACATCTAAGTGTACAGCCTGCAGCCAGGCAGCACCAAAAGGCAGTCAGAGAGGAAGGCAGGACAGAGGAACCTCACACCAGAGAAACTCTTCCTTGAGGCATTGAAAGTTTTTTTCCTCAGGAGTACCCGGGAATATGAAACAAGCAACGAATTGAACAGGAAAACGTACAGAGAATCCAAGAAGTACTACACTGACAGGCTCACAGCACCTGTAAAACCAAGGGGATTAAACATCTGACCACCCAGAAACCATACAGGCTGTAGTTCCAAGGGGCTATCTAGAAGGTTTCATACTTAAGACTGGCATCTCTCCTTAGTAAGGCCTTATTGGTCCAACAGAACATGTGCTTTTCTTACCTTCCCACCTCTGTCCTCTCCCTCCACGGAGTACTGGGGAAATGCAGTGTCTGAGGATGTGGTGTAGCTTGGCAGGGAGATCACCTCCAGGCATGGTACTTCTGAAAGGGTGAGATTTCTTAGAGGCTTCCAGATTAAGTATCATACTTTGTTGTTGTTTTTGTAGCTGCTCTTACACTGCCACTCTCTGTTCTCTCAGGCCAGTGACTGGGAGTGTGGGAAAGAGTGGAAGGACTTTATCCTCACCGTCACAAAGGTATGGAAGAGTCTTATATTCAATTTGTGTCACAGGTGTCTAAAAGGGTATTTGTCCTCATGTGAGCCAGAACTTGGTTTCCATGGGCACAAAGCCTCACTTCTAGGGTGTTTTCACACACTAACCTGCTTATGGCTTTGCTGGCTGTGATGTACCCTTGAGTCATCTGCAGCACACACACTGCCATGCTATGCGTATGGTCAGACATGGTTCCAAACCCTCTGTTGTACAGGAAGGAGAAGACTCTTAGCACAAGTCCATCCCCTGCTTTCAGGAAAAGGGGAGTCTGCTCAGAGAGAGACAGCTCTCTAGGCTTTTGTCATGGCATAAAGACACAATCAAAGTGATCCAACTGCATACCTGAGAGTAGCCCTCAGCCCCGTGTTCTCTCCTACTGTTCTCCTTAGCACTTTGTAAATAGCCAGCCACTCTGGTAACGACCAATGGGGAAAAAAAAAGGAAGGTTGTTCACAAATGACTCTCCACTGGCCCTGCTCAATCACTTCAAAAGCTGAGGATGGCTAAAATCAGTCAAATTATATTTCCAGAGCTTTTCATGGTACAGTAGCTGCAAGAGTTCATTGTGGATTCTCATATTAGCCCCACCCCTGGCACGGCAGGTTTCTTCTAAATCCGGACACAGATATCCTTTTTTCAGTATTGTAATAAAACAAATATGCAGCATTTTGTTCAAAAAAGCCCAACCTTCCAGACTACCACAGCTGCTCAAACTATGCAGGTAAGAAAGATTTCTGTGCAGCAGTTGTGCTCAGAGATTAGAATTACAGCAGCATTTTGGTTGGGAAAAGCCCTTTAAGATCTTCCAGCTCCACCACTCTCTCAACTGTGCCAAAGCTGGTGCTAAACCATGGCCCTCAGCACATTTCTGCCTCGTTGAAACACCTCCAGGGATGGGGTTTCAACCATCTCCCCAGAGAGCCTGGAATTTTCCTAAGGTCCAACCTAAATCTCCCTTGTTGCAACTTGAGGCCATTTCCTCTCCTCCTATCACTTGTTCCTAGGGCAAAGAGACCAATTCCCACCTTACTCCAGCCTCCTTTCAGGAAGTTGTAGAGAACAATGAGGTCTCTCGTCAGCCTCGTCTTCCACATTTCCCTCAGCTGCTCCTCACCAGACTTGTTCTCCAGACCCTTCCCAGATTTGTTGCACTTCCCTGGACCCTTGGAGCAAGGATCCTTATTGGAGCAAGAATCAGTTGTGATGCACACACAGAAACCACTGCTCACAGCATCTGCCCACTCTCTCATTGTCTCTTCAATTCTGATCCTCCTTTTCAGCTGTCAGTTCCATCAGATGAGCCATTGCTACCTGGGCAGCTTACTAGAATGCATGAAGTGCTAGAGAAGGAGAAGAAAAGAAGGATTACACTTAACAACTCTTGCAGCACTTCCCTGACGAAAAGCAGTCCACAGACTACTATGCCAGCGTAAGCTCTAACTGACCCATGTGAGCTCCAACCTTACAAGAGCTTCCTTCTTTCAAATTATTCTTTCCATGCAGAGGTTCAAAATCAAGTTGCTGGGCAAGGGCTGAACAATATTAAATTAACAAAATCTACCTTAAGGTCTGTACAGTGATTTCTCAAAGGAAAGATAGCTCCTGCAGCTTTCCTATGATGCCTTCTGTTTGGAGAAGGCTGAGTGCAGAACACTGCTGGCCTTCAGGAGGTGTGGAAGGCCTTCTTCAGGCTACTGCACCTGCCCTTTTTGTCACCAGTGAGAAAGCCGAGGTTCAGTCCAGCTTACTGTCTTCATGCTCATCCCAAGGGTCCCGAAAGTGACAGCTATATGAAAGCTTCACTACTATGCAAACACAAAGCAGCTGCTGTCTCGAGTATTCTCTGATGGCAGCATCCATCAGCAGAGTCCATCAACTGCTGTGCCACTTGGAAGCCTGGCCAGTGTCCCTGGGCAAGCCTAGCACTGTAAAGGGAGTTTAGCCCAGACAGTGGTGCCTCTCCGTGCAGCTCAGAATGCCAGCCTAACTTGTGTCCATGCCCTTCTCTCTTCCTTCTCTGCAGGTGCTTCTATGCAGTGTCTCGGCAAGAAGCAGCAGAGCTGCTGGCAAAGAACCCTTCCTGTGGGAGCCTAATCCTGCGGCCCAGCAGCAACAGCAAGAGCTATGCCATCACCGCACGATACAACCTAGGGTGCGTTGAGTCCACAGTAGAGGAGCCCATTCTTCATTCAAATCAGAGTCCTAGACACCTAGAGCTGACGTCTGAAACATACATAGTGCCACCTTCCAGGGGGCTGCCAGGAGACCTGGAGAGTGACTTCTTAGCAAATGCGGGGAGTGACAGGATGAGGGGTGATGGCTTCACACTGGAATAAGATGGACTGAGATGAGACATGAGGAGGAAATTCTTCTCATGAGGGTGGTGAGACACTGAAACAGGTTGTGGATGGAGACTACAAGCCTGGAAGTGTTGAACAGCCAGGTTGGATGGGTCTTTGAGCAACCTGGTCTAGTAGGAGCTGCCTCTGCGCATGGCCAGTGTTGGTTGAAACTAGATGATCTTTAAGGTCCCTTCCAACCCAAACCATTCTATGATTCTATCCTGAGAACGGCCAGTGGGGCAGCAGAGTGGGCCTGAGCTTTATTTCTTGTTTTTCCCCTTCTCCAAAGGCAGATTAAATAAAGCAGCAGTAAAGATTGGGCAACCCACTGTCCTTTAGTCAGTGGACTTGCCCTGCTTGCCACAGAACCCTGCTCAACTTGAGAACTTATGCAGATCAGAAATGTAACAAGCCACGACTCTCTGTGAAATTAACAGCACAAACTGAGAGACGAGTTTTTGCCAACAGTGGCTTGCTCTGCAGCCACATCACACTGCAAGCCAGTTGCCCTCTTTTAGCTTTGTAAGAGCTGCATAACCAGAGGCAGCTGAGACCCCAGAAAGGACGTTTGGAGTTCTGTTTGTAAAATAGAAGAGGTAGTAACCAAACCTTCAGGAAGCCCTGGTGCTCTTATCAAGTACACTCATTGCTCCTGCAAAGGAGTTGACAATGACAGTGACACATCAGGAGCATTCTATTTCAGGCAGCATATAAACTCTTCTTTTCTTTCAGTGCCCCTTGCTTAAAGCACTACAGAGTGCTGGCCAAAGGAACAAGTTACAGCATTGAGCTGGAAAGTATGGTAAGTGACCTTCCCCTTGGTGAAGGTCCCTCAGCAGGTGTAAGAGCTATCAATGTGCAAAAGATTAGAAAAGCTCTGGTCAATTCCTAACTAAGATTTGTGATTCAAAGTATGCAAACAGTTCACTTCTGTCTTTAGTCCAACTAGCCTTCTCTTAAACAACAAGTGCTGGATCCTTCACTTGGGCCACAACAACACTCCAGGATTGGGGAAGTGAGGCTGGAAAGCTGCCCAGTGGAGAAAGATCTGGGGATGTTGATCAGAGCTGACTGAATGTGAGCCAATGTATGCTCAGGATGCTACAGTGTCCTCACCTGGATGAGCAATGGTGTGGCCATTAGGACCAGCACAGTGATTGTCCCCCTGTATCGGGCACTAGTGAGGCCACACCTTAAGTCCTGTCTTCAGTTTGGGCCACTTCAAGAAGGACACGGAGGGGCTGGAGCAGGTCCAGAGAAGGGTAATGAAGCTAGTGCAGGGTCTGGAGAACAGCTTTGGTGAGGCATTTGAGGGAACTGGGGGTGTTTAGTCTGGAGAGAGATGTTTCTACAGCTCCCTGAAAGGGGAGTGAGGTGGAGGTTGGCCTCTTCTCCCAAGGAACAAGTGATGGGAGAAGAGGAAACAGCCAGTGTGAAGCACTAGCAGGTTTTTGAACACGTTCTCCTCAAACCTGGCATGTTATTGGTGTTTTTTTGGTGTTCGTGAAACAGGTGACACTGCCAAGCCTTCAGGATGTTGTCAATTACTTTGTGACCCAAACCCAAGGGAATCTGAAGCCATTCGTGATGCAGACAGGCACTGCAGAGGATCCAGCAGTCTGATGGCAAGCTGGAGGATGAAGGCCACAGGAACTGCTAGAGGAAGCACAAGCAGCACCACAGGAGCTCCATGCTGCTGGAGATCAACAGAAAGCTTTTGCCAATTCTAAAGTAGTTCTGCTGGCTCTAAGCCAAGGGTGTGATGTAGCTTCTCCCAGAGAAATCTGAGATCTGGGGAAGGCAAAGAACCCCAGTCCCTGCAGAAGATGACATGTGGAAAAAGAAGAGTAGCAAAGACAGAGCACATTTCCACTGTACAACGAGACAGAAACCCCTATGCTGCACTAGGCAGACTGCTCATAGTGTGGCTCACAGTGCAATAAACTCTTGGTGTTAAAACTCCCATTTCTGGTCTACTCACTTCTAACAGCATTGGTTTCTCAGAGCCTGCCCTCAGCTGCTCCAGGAACTACACAGAAATAAGTGTCCCTGTTGGTTCCGCTCTTGAACTGCCTTCTCCTGAGACATGACAGTGCACACAAGGAGGACAAGACTGCAGTGCTGGTTAGGAGGGAAGGCAGCAAGAGGTTGTGAGGGTCCTGCTAATCACAGCATGCAGCTGTGGAACCTCACCCAGCCTTAGGCAACACAACCATCTTCTTGGGAGACTGGCATCCAGCCTTCAAAATAAGCAATTCAAATGAGCAGCAGTAAGTAAGTAAGGCTGAGGAACTAAAGTTGTTTAGTCTGGAGGAAGCTGAGGGGAGACCTCGTTGCTCCCTACAGCTCCCTGGAAGGAGATTGCGGTGAGGAGGGGTTGGTCTGTTCTCCCTAGGAACAAGTGATAGGAGGAGAGAAAATAGCTTCAAATTGTACCAGAGGAGGTTCAGGTTGCATATTAGAAGAAACATCTTAACTGAAAGTGTTCTCAGACTGGAGCAGGCTGCCCAGGAAGGTGGTTGAATCCCCATCTCTGGAGATGTTTGAAGGAGGCAGAGATGTGCTGCTGAGGGCCATGGTTTAGCACCAGCCTTGGCAGAGTTAGAGAATGGTTGGACTGGATATGCTTAAAGGCCTTCTCCAAGCACAACAATTCTGCGATGCTAGAATTCCAAGATCCAAGTTTAGTGTTTTCAGCCTTTAAGTTCTGCCAGGCAGCTGGAGTGAATAAAGTGCTTACAGGATAGGTGTCCACTGCTGAACTACACCCTTCAGAGCCGAAGATGACTCTGTCCTGGGGATGACTAGCTCCAGGGCATGTTTTCTTTTAACAAACCCCAAACACATAACCCCCACCTCTCCCCTGGCAGTGGTGGGGAACCGCCACAAAGACAACACTGGCTAGAGTTGCTCTTGTGTCCAGACCAAGACTGATGATTTGGTTTCTCTGGTACCAGCTGGGGATCCCAAAGGGATTATCCCTTGCTTTCAAGAACAGTGGAAGGCAGTCAGGACTTGAAAAGTTCTTGTAAGTGCCCATGTGTTTCTAAAACAATGACTCACATGTGGTCATATGAGAGCATTAGAGTAGGCATCATGAGAGAGATTGGCACTTTTTTACTGATGAAAGCACTTCAAATCACTTTGTCAAGACTACCCTCCTTACTGTGGTTACAGCTTCTCCTCAGTCACACACTGAAACCTGTCTGCTGCTGTAAGGATCTTCATGCTTCTGCCCTGGACCTCACTTTCAGCATGCAGAATGGGTCCCTTGCTAGCAAGACAGCTCTGTTGTGTTACTAGTGCTGTAACTTCTGACACCTTCAAGCTTGAACCTCAGTAAGCCTTTTGTAGCACACTAGCTACTCCAGTAACCACTCAACACACAGCAAGAGCCTGCTTCCTAAAATAAACTCTGACAAGCTGTCTGCTCAACACTTCTCAGCCCCAGGTGAAAGGCTCAGGTTGCTGCACTGTGCTGCAGCAGCCTGCTTTCTGTGACTGCAGACTAGGAGGTCATTGATAGGGATGCAGAAACCCGTCAAGCTCTGAAGCCAGCTGCATTTGGCTCAAATTCAGTTCCTTTCCCAAAGGGCTGGCGACAGCCACATTGCTAGAACATCTCTGCTATGGCAACAGGCTGAGAGAATTGGGGCTGGTTCAGCTTGGAGAGAAGGCTCCAAGGAGATCTTTCAGTCTCTGAAGGGGCCTAGAGGAAGGCTGAGGAGGGACTGTCCAGGAGGGCTTGTGGTGATAGGATGGTTTGAAATTGTAACAGGGGAGATTTAGGCCGAACATCAGGAGGAAGTTCTGCACAACAAAGTTGGTGAAACACTGGAACAGGATGCCCCAGGGATGTGGTTGAGGCCCCATGCCTGGAGCCATTCAAGATCACTTATTGCAGCCCTGGGAAGCCTGCTTGAGTCCAAACTCAAGCCTGCTGAGTGCAGGGGGTTGGTTAAGATGACCTTCGTGGGTCCCTTCCAACCCAATGCAATCTGTGACCTCTGTGGTACCCAAGTTTCTAGCCTGACAGGTGTTAGAGGAAGAGAAAGGAGAACAGCTCCTGACTCCATTCATGGTGAAGATATCCCTGAAGCACAGTAAATTTTGATGGGGGATAACCAGGAGCTGCCCCAGCCACAGGAGATGAGGGGCACTCACAGTTCCTGCCCCCAAACACAGCAAAAGCTGCTCCAATTCCAGTGCTTTATTAGAGCCTCACTTCATCACCAGGAAAACAACTACCAGCTCTGCTGTCCACTTCTCCAATAAGAGAACAAGGTGGTGTCACAGATGTTTCTGTAGCAGCCCCTGCCTCACCACGCAGACAAGCCATTGCCTAAGTACTGCTGAGTAAGCCAATCCTTTCCACTTGTCCCAGAAAATGCCTGCTGCTGCTAACAGCCTCAGTGTGGGGTTCAGCACAGAGTTCTTCTGTAGCTGGGTGCCCAGCATGGCCACTGTCTGGAAGGAGAGCAGCTGAAGAAGCAGTGCTTGCTGTGGCCCACATCCAGAGCCATTTGCCTTCTCCTCCTTCAGTCAGGGGTTGCTGTAGTGGCTTTATGTATCCAGGGCAGAAAGGCTCCACCACACTATCTTCTTTCCTGAAAACAAAGGTTTGTTGGTGGAAGTGCTAACTCAGCTCTGCAGTACGTTCCCCTTTCAAGATCCCTTCCAACTCACCCCAGCCTGTGACTCTCACTTTCCCCACAGTGCAGTACTCCCACAGAGCAGGATCACCACTGGTCCAGCTCTCTTGACTCCAGGGCAGCTGTGACAATTTCCATCTACTCAGGACCTGTCTCCCTGCCTTTCCATGTAGAGATGGAGTAAGACACACAGCAGAGACGCACCAACTACTCCACAAAACACTCATTTGCTCTTTGGTGGCAGTTTAAACTTTTTGGACTGATTAAATCTCACCTGTCTTACTTTGGAGTTAAGTAAGATGGGAAATGGATCTGAGATGTTCTTAGAACACAGCCAGTGTCAAACAATAGCAGTTTCACATCTTTTGCACCTAATTTGCACCTGAAGACTATGTGCTAGGTTCACCCTTCTTTGTGCTTCCTTCAGCTTCCCACAGATTAAGGTAAAGACTGCACTGGACAATGCAGCTGGTGGTGTAACCAATTCTCCCTTCAGCAACCAGGTTTGAGGGAAAAGGGAGCACGTGCCACACATCCATCTTGTCTTCAGTGCATAGCCACTGATTTTCACCATTTATTTGAACTAAGGCTTCCCCAAAAGCAACAGATAGGACTATCTTTAACAGGTGAGAATGAGCACAGTCCTTGCAGAGCAGAGGGTCCAGGAAGGGCTTTTGTGTCTCTACCATCAACTGTCCTGAACAAAGTAGTATCTCACTGGGGGCCCTGGCAAGTCCTCTTCTCCATCAGTCTCTGGAGCAAAGGACACTGTCAAATCCACATACTTCTTATCAGCTGATGGCTTCACAAGCTTCTGCATCCTGCAAGAAAATGAAAACAGGTGATTAACAGAGCATGAAGAGGATAGCAGTGGGAACCCAGAGCTAGAGCAGGGTGAATTTCACAGCCAGCAGTGAAGCTTGAGGTACTAGAAGGCAGCCTGAAATGGAGGATGAATTCGCCCCCCCATTCTGACACAAAAACAGCAAATGGCATTATGTTTTCTTGCCAGGCTGAGCCCCTTGCTCCCTAACAAGTGCCCAGTACAAAAGAGAAGAGAAAATATCCAGTTTAGTGCAAAATTCCTTGCTAACCTCATTTCTCTTTGGTGTCCTACTGAAGCTCTGGTCAACGAGAGAAGCAGGTTCTTGGTCTGCCACTAATAGCTGGTTTTAAGAAGCTATGTGGGAGAGGTGCACCACCAAACACCAGATCCAGAGTTCTGATCAGAAGCTTTGTTAGAGATAAGGCTTGTGAAGTCCTTGAGTTTCACAGACAAATAGCAGTGAGGGAGCAAAAGCAGCCATGCCCTGGGCCTTCTGCCCTCAACAACCACAGTGTGAGTTCAAACCAGCAAGCAAGTCATGTCATGAAGTGACTTCCCCTCTTTGCACTGCAGTCTCAAAAGCCATGGGCTGGGAGTTGCACTCTGAAACGATGCAGTAGGTCAGCCCATCTCATTCTCACTACACATCTTGGATGTCTCAGTGGTTTCCTTGCCAGCTGAGAGCACTGGTTCAGGATGCCAGCTCAGGTGCTGGCAGGCTGGGGATGCAGTCATTTCTGCACCTCACAGGGCACTTACAGAAGATTCCTCTTCTGCCTGTGCTACAGCACCCAGGTCATTCCTCCCTTGCAGGAACACAAAGCATCTCAGCAGAGATACAGAGGTCACATCCATCTGCATGAAGAATCCCCAAGCTAGAGCAAGGCAGAGAACCGTGGCTCTAAGACATGCTTTTAAGGAGCATTCTACCAGGCAACGTTCTAACTGTGGCATGAAGACAGAGGCTTGCAATGCTTGTCAATATCACTGGGAGAGAGAGATTTTAATCACCTTGGGAGAAAACAAACACCCAAGGAAGACCAGAGTTTCCTGAGCAAGTATTTCCTGAAGCTTTTGGGACTGCTTGTCACCAACTCCCAAGCTGCTGTAACTGCATAGAAAGCTCGGGTAGGCTCAGGGTACTGAGAACTCCTGATATCCACAGGAAGACAGCTCCACACCATGGATGTGCCTTCATTACACACCCCATTCATTCCAAATGATTTACAGAGCTGGAGAAGGAATATAAACAACTTGTTCTGAGACAGACTACAAGTTTACACATTGGCATGCCAGCTACTACAGGTGTGTAGCTTGCTCATAACAAACTGCTTTGTCTTTTTGCTGTAGCACAGCTTCCTGCCAGTGAGCAGCACTGCAAAGCTGAGTCAATGTCCACATTTCTGGACAGGATGAAGCCAGCTAGAATCTCCAGGAATTACTACGACTTGAGCACACTCTCAGGAGTTTGTTTCTCTGGGAAAGAGCTTTCTCATTCCTTTAGAGATGAACTCCTAAATATCACCTTTAGTTCTAAGCCAGTTTAAAATGTTTCAATTAGTCTTGTTCTGATTGAAGCAGGATACCTTCTTTCTCCACCCAAACACCCGCTTCACCATCAGGCTTCTCTGGATTCCCCAATCTGGCATTCATCAGTTAGGGCAGCACTCACAAGTCTCCTGTTCTCACCACAGCAGTTAAGCTACTTTCTCTTTTTTTTCCTCAAAGGAAGAAATTCCCTTTTTTTTTGATTCCCAAATACTGACGACTAGCAACCACTTTGGGAGCAGACCTTGCTGCCAGACGCAACTCTGTGCTAAAGCAGCAAGCATCATTTCTCTGTGCACTCACCCCCCTCAGTGCATACTTACGTCAGCTTTAATCTCTTGATGTGCCCTGGCATCACAGGGACATACAGCATTTTGACTCCCTGCACAACCATAGTTGGTTCAATTCCGTATTTCTCCTAGAATTCACAAATTAAAACATATTAAAAGATGAGGACAGCTGCATAAGTCAGTAGATGCAAATCTACAATGAGCTATTCCAAACCCATCAGATCTCAAACAGAACATCTGCTAACACGTGGACACTTGCAGAAACTTTACTGAGATCCATCTGAGCCTGTTTAACTAATAGAGTTTGAAAATAAGCCTGGAGAGGTTAGCTTAGAGGCATCCCCATCGACTGCTTTGAGCAACTTGATTGAAAACAAACCCAAATAACAAAAACCCCAACCAACCAGACCAAGAAAACCCTTTCCTCTCCTCTTGCATTAGCCCAGGGCAGTAGATGACTTACTCTGACAGCATTTATGAAGTCCAGCAAAGTGAAATCTTCTTTCCCATAGATCGTCCACCTGTCCCATATTGTAAATGAGATGCTGTTTCTGTTTTAAAGAGAAAGGTTGCTTGTGACTTTAGAACATCATCTCAGGCACTCCCTTTAAGCACCTTCTACTGTCTTGCTATTTCACCTTAAGCACAAATCTCTTCACTATCTGCTACCATTTTGCCAGCCCTTTGAGATGGCTACGCAGGAGGCTCAGAAGGAACTCTGGGTACCTAGCAAAAACCTTGCTGAGTTTTCACACTTCCTGACCAGCAGCTGCTATGCTGCCTGAGGAACAATAATGTGTCCAGTCTGCACAGACAGGATGTCTATTAATAACCAGCGCCACTAACTTAGCTAGACTTTAGCAGCTTCCACTTAAAACAAATCCCACGCCTTAACACTACTGCTTATAAAATGAGGACAGGCTATCTTGTGCTGCAGTTTACAAACAGTAAGTTCCTGAGCAGTGCATTGTGGAACACCTGTGGCAGTACTAAGAGTATCACACCTTTAGTAATGCATAGACAACAGGTAATAATTTGACAGCCAGCACTAGGACTTCCAGTTAAAGAACAACAACAAATACCCTTGATGATCTACAAGGTTTAACTGGAGTATGACATCAGCTGTGGTTCCGGCACATAAGGCCCTCATCTGATGATCTGGATCTATGACTGCAGAAACTTCACACTTGCTGAAATGGTTCACCAAGCTCAAATCATCAGTTACCAAGCCTCCAGACACCCTCCTATGCCACAGTTCTCCCTACCTGATTTCTGTTCTTCTCACTTCAGCAGTTTCTGTGAAGACCATGATGGGAATGGCCAGGTTCAGAAAGCAGTTCTTGTAGGCATCAGCTGGGTAGCCACCCACCACTTTGATGAGTTCAAGTGCAACCTGCAGCAAAGAAGAATGCCACATCCCCATGAGAGCCTGCACAGGCTCAGCTGCCATGCCAGCAGTGTTGGGTTGGTTCAGAGGCAAGCAGCTTTGGAGCCAGCTGTTAAAGGGAAGGCTCTGTCCAGCTGGCAGAGCGGTGCAAGCCACCATGCCACAGGAGTACCTCTGGCTGCTAATAGGAACATTTCAGACACTCCAAAACTTTCCTAAAGCAAGGCTCCTACAAAACTGTTTCACTGCAGACACCTCCACAAAGCATGCACCTCTGCTGAGGTGCACACACATCGGCCACAACTAAGCCTCTCACTCCGGGCAGTGACACTGATGAAAACCGGCATGGACTGCAGAAAACAAACCAAACTGCTAATCAGAGAGTCATGAAGTGGTTTGGATTGTAAGGCATTTTAAAGGTCATCCAGTTCCAACTCCCCATAGTCTTCCAGGGATGAGGCATCGACAACCTTCCTGGGCAACCTGTTCCAGCATCTCACCACCATCACTCAAAAGAATTTCTTCCTAATCTCTAGTCTAAATCTCCCCGCTTCCAGCTCAAAGCCACCGTTTCTCATTCTGTCACTACAAGCCCTTGTCAGAAGTCCCTCCCTGGCTCTCCTATAGCCCCCTTTAGGTACTGGAAGGCTGCTCTAAGGTCTCTCCGGAGCAGCCTTCTCTCTGGGCTGAAGAGCCCAAACTCTCCCAGCCTGTCTCCATAGGTGAGGTGCTCCAGCACACTAATCATCTTCATGGTCTCCTCTGGAACCACTCCAACAGATCCAGTTCCTGATCTCCAACTCCCTTCTCTGGTCAGCATATCAGAAATCAAAGCACCAAGGGCTTACCCCATCTAGAACCAAGAGTACCTTTCTGCATTGGTAGGTGAGGGGAAAAAAATGCAGTTTGGAATTAAAGCATTTGTTTAAGGATGCTGTGCCAGGACAGTGTTAACTGCTATCAGAGAGCAGCAGTTTCAGATGAGGAGCAGCAAAAGAATCAGCTCAGCACTTTCAGCATTCTCAAGCACACTGACCAGCCCTGACACTGCAGCAGTGGCTGTGGCAATTGCAGGGATGATCTTCCCAGCAATGCGCTTGGTTTTGAAGCGGTCTGCTGGCTCGATGTTGTACATCTTGGCTCGCAGGTTTGATGCTGCTGTTATGAAATCTACGTGCCCATTGCTGTCATCATCCTTCTCAAAGGAGATGGGCTTCATCTGCAAGTCACCTGCAAAACAAAGAGCACAAACTGTAATCAGAAAACCAAAGATGTTCTGGACATAAGTTACAGGGATTTAAACCTTTAACAAATAAACAATGTCCCATTTGGAGCTTGTTGCTGTAACTCTTTTGCCATGCTAGGAGCAGAAATGCCTCCATCAGTACCAGTTATTAAAGGTAAGCGATAAGAAACATCAACAGAGCTCCATAATTTTATTTCACTTGTAACACTAGGAGTAGATTTTGGATGTTTCTTTTGTACCCCACCTCACTGTAACCCTGTCCTCTGAGAATCCCCTCTCAGCTGCATCAGAGCAGAGGGTGGGGGTGACACTATATGGGATGGGTCGGAGCATTAAGCTAGTCTCCACTGTGTTCTTGAGCTAAAAACGGATGTATGCAGTTATTGCCTAGTGACCTCTTCACGTGGTCAGGCACAAAATGGGATTCCAGTATCTTCATTTTCACATATCCAGAAGATGCTGAAGCAGACTCTAACAGCCTGCACAATTTAGGGTCATTTCAGATAGATTACTCTTGGGGACTCTGATCTCTGATTTCTCTGTATTACCTTTTTACTGTATATAGCTGTAAATATTTGTAATATGTTGTAAATATCTGCTTGTATATTGTGCTAAGCTATGAATATAAAGCTTCGTTCCATAATTTCCAGCCGGCTGAATTCACCAGTCTGGGTGAATTCAAACCTGTGGGGGAGTGGGTAACTCCCAAACCATCACAGAACAGCAGCCTGAGAAGGGATCTTATTGATGTACATAAATATATGAGGGGTGGGTGTCGAGAAGGGGCCAGGTTCTTTACAGTGGTGTCCTGTGATAGGACAAGGGGCAACAGAGACAGGAAGTTTGTTTTCAACATGAGAAAAAAACTTTGGTGTCAGAGTGCTGAAGCCCTAGAGCAGGCTGCCCAGAGAGGTTGTGGAGTCTCCTTCTCTTGAGATTTTCAAGACCCATCTGGCTGTGTTCCTGTGTGACCTAGGTTATGTTGCTTTGGCAGGGCAGTGGGACTCCATGATCTTCCAACCCCTACTATGCTGTGATTATATGCAGCCAGCACCCTTTCTCCTTCAAGTTCAGCTCCCTGCTGCCTGTCCACCATCACCGGGGTTCTATCCAAGAGAACCCTACAGCTTGCAGGGATGTCAGAAGTATAGCAGCACAGAGCAATACCTGGCAGAAATGACAGTTCTCTGTGTGGCACTCAGGAAACCTTTAGATACCAGCAGTGTGCTTCCTGTACAGTGACAGAACTGCTTCACCCAGAGACCTGAACACCACAGAATCATTTAGGTTGGAAAAGAGCTTCAAGATCATAGAGTTCATTTGTGCTTCTTCCCTAATACTGGCCCTGGCATTCCCACTAGTGGCAGTGCCATTGCAAGAGGTTACTGAGCTATGAAGCAGATTGCAGTACTCACTCTCCAGAGCTTCACTGGACAGTATGGACTTCTCCAGCTGGAAAATTGCATTTCTCTCATCCTCACTGCTGACTGGAATATGGTCTGGTTTCCTTGCACTTTCATCAGTCTGTACAACCTGCAAATGCACAGAGTGCTTGAGTAAGGAGACACAAGAACTCTGTACAGCACAGGTGTGAACTGCACTGAACTTCCTGCCTGCCCTCCAGTTTTTCCTCCCCACTTCGATAGAGAGGCTTTCTGCAGCAGGTCTAGCCAAAAGGCTGCAAAGATCATTAAAGGCTTGGACAGCAGAAGCTGAGAGGTGGTATAGTTCAGCCTGAAGAAGAAATGGCTCAGTGTGGTATAAATATTTGCTGGGGGGGAAGAGAGGGGGGAAGTGCAGAAGGCAGAACCAGACTCTGGCAGAGCACTGGCACAGGTAGCAGGGAGAGGCTGTGGAGTCTCCATCCAAAGAGACACTGAAAATTCAATGGGACACAGCCCTTGACATGCTCTAGCTGCCCCAAGGAGACCAGACAAGGCAGCCTCTAGAGCTCACTTCTGACTCCAACTGCTCTGAAACGAAACTTCAAGTCATAGAATCATAAAATAGTTTAGGTTGGAAGAGACCTTAAAGATCATCCAGTTCCAACCCCCCGCCATAGGCAGGGACACCTCCCACTAGATCAGGTCACTCAAGATCTCATCCAGCCTGGCCTTGAACACATCCAGGAAGAGAGTAAGCACAACCTCCCTGGGCAACCTGTGCCAGTCTCTCACCACCCTCACTGGGAAGAACTTCCTCCTAACATCCTGTTCAAATCTCCCCTCCGCTAATTTGAACCCATTCCCCCTTGTCCTGTCATTACAAGGCCTTGTGAATAGTCCCTCCCCAGCCTTCAAGTCAAGGTGTCAGTTTTGTCTCAAGGCAAGCATTCAGGAGCCAAGTGTTCACACTGGGCAGGAAAGCAAGAAACCATGCTGCTACTGCACAGTAGCAACTCAGCTGCTCTGCAGTCACAACTTGAAGCACAAAATAATGACATTCCCTTTATGTTAATCATAAAGAACAAACTGACATAAGGATTGCTTTGAAGTTGCTTATGAGTAGAGCTGTACTACTTTGGTAATAGTAGCATAGGCTCCTAGAAACTCTAAAATAGCTTGCAGACTTCAAATCGTATTCTTGCGTGGAAAACAATGAAACAACAAATCACCTGCCAAAAGTGAAAAACTCCCATATCTGGTATGTATTTGTGTTTATTTCTTATCAGCAACAATGCAAGGAGTAGTTGGAGGATGATCAGAAGGCTGGAGCATCTCTGCTATGAGGACAGACTGAAAGAGTTGGGGCTGTTCAGTTTGGAGAAGAGGAGGCTCCCAGGTGACCTTCCTGTGGCCTTCCAGTATCTGAAGGGGGCCTACTAAAAAGCTGGGGAGGGACTTTTTAGACTATCAGGTAGTGACAGGACTAGGGGGAATGGAGCAAAGCTGGAGGTGGGGAGATTCAGATTGGATGTGAGGAGGAAGTTCTTCAGCATGAGAGTGGTGAGGCCCTGGAACGGGTTGCCCAGGGCAGGTGGTTGGGGCCACTTCCCTGGAGGTGTTTAAGGCCAGGCTGGATGAGGCTCTGTCCAGCCTAATCTAGGGTAGGGTGTGCCTGCCCATGGCAGGGGGATTAGAACTAGATGATCCTTGTGGTCCCTTCCAACCCTGACTGATTCTATGAAGGACAGGGTCTTCTTCAAATTAAACAACACACTTACTTTGTTTGAAGGTCTGAACTCCGGCACCTTCACAGCTGAAATAATCTTCAGAAGGGTGTCCTCTGACAAATCCTGTTATAGTGGGAAGAAAACCAATTGAAACTCACATAAAATCAAAAAGGACCCCACAAATAGATTGCATATACAGGAGCACTACAAATAACCCCAAACCCCCAAAAAGTAAATCATACCAACATTCAGTGATTGACTGCAAAGACTAAAACCATAATTTAAATATTAAAAACATCATCAGGATTCTGTGCTTTAAACTCCAAGTGACATTTCACTTGCCACAGGAAACCAAAATGGGGTACCTGACACCTGAAAACTGACCAGAACAGTAGTGTAAAGGTGGCTTACAGGAAGAGTCAGCTAAAAAAGCAGAAGGGTGATAACAACCACAAAGTGTAAGCAACACAGAGACTGCGAGTTGGTAAAAATAAAACTGACAGGCTATAACTAAGATCCTGAGTTTCAAAAATGCTTTAAAGATGTCTTCTTTCAGTGCAGTTATTGTACTGACAGAAAACTGGGAGGAGAGAAAATGGCCTCAAGTTGCAGCTGGGCAGGTTTAGGTTGGATATGAGAAAGAAATTGTTGACTGAGAGGACTGTCAAAGACTGGCACAGGCTGCCCAGAGAGGTGGCTAAATCCCTGACCCTGGAGGGGTTTCAAAGAGGCAGAGATGTGGTACTTAGGGCCATGGCTTTCATGGGTTGAGTTGAAGTCTGCTGCTGTTACTCAAAACCATCCTGCCTCATGCAGGCTTCAAAATCAAAGTGCTGGCTGGAGCAAAGTATCACAAGGCTTTCAGTTCAGATTGGAACATGGCACACTTCCTGTTCCAGGTGCTGCTTCTGGGTTTCAGTTTGGGGATTGGCTCTTTCCATAGAGACAGCAGCAGGACAGATGGGGGTTGCATAGCTCTCTGGGGTTTTATGTTACTCTTCCCTCACTTCTGTGTTGAAGGAAACAGGCAGGTTGAGCTACAATGGTTTAGCATCTGACTTGGAAGAGAATGGTTGGAATCAGTGACCTTAAAGGGCTTTTCCAACTACAATGATTACATCATTCTCACCAGGTCCCTCAAAAGAAATGCTGAGTTCGGTGCTTTCTGCACATAGCCCACTGCATGACCCATTTCATCAAGGATGGAGGAATTCATGTCAGGGATTTAAATAAAGCAACTGCTGAACAGTCAGTGCTGAAGGACAGACTGAAGTCACTTTAATCAGCTCTTGGAAAGAACTAGCAAGTGGACACGGGGTGAAAACTGAACACATCTACCCCAGAGCTGTGACGGAGATGGGGTTAGAGCATGGGTTACCTTTTCTGTGAAAGGGACGCAGTACACTGTGGCAAAGAGCTTTGCTGCGCTCAGGAGGAAACCAAAGTGCCTGCAGGAAAGAGAGCAAGAGTTCAGTTTTGTGTGGCTGGCTTTTTGCTTCAAGTGCCCATTTGGAGCTCTGCAGGCACATTTAAGGAGGTCCTGAAAATGCACACTGAGAAACAGCATTTCCGCTTTTCAGCACACACAGCACAAACGAGATGGCAAGTTTTGAGAGGCCCAGAAGTTACTTAAGAAAATCTGTTTCCTCAAAAAAACAATTACAAATGCTCACATGGCATCAATATGATTAAAAAAAAGAAAGATTCACTTTTGATATTTGTCATGATCTCAGCTTTCTCTCAAATTAAAAATGGTGCCCTTGAGCACCCTCCAACCCCATGGCAGTGAAACCATGAGACAGCTCCCTAAATCTGCCTCAAGTTATGGGCTAACACCTGCCAAGCAGCAGTCCAGCTTCTACAGCCATGAAGTCAGAGCATTGCACCTCCTGCTCTAGGCTGTTTTAGGCTGCATTAGCAGAAGTATACTCACAAAGGATCACTGAACTCAAACTTCACTGGGAAAGGTGGCCTCTTGGGTGACTGCCAGAACAAACCTGGGGAAGAAGACAGAGCAGGTAAAATCCTAAGCACATGCTACACACCATCAATCTCCAGTGGGCACAGAGGGCACTGGTACTTACTGCCATCTTTTAATCGTGTGTCAAGGGGAAATGAATGAAGCAGCTGCAGCGCCTGCCGGAAAAGACAAAGAATTTTCAGTTACTTGTCATGAGCACACTAAACAAAGTCTTACTGTTAGTGCTGACATCTTGAGACACTCCAATATGTATCTGAAGTAATTTAAAGAGTCAAGAACATCTAGGACACCTGCATCAAGACAGAGAGCGCAAGGACACAAGCACTGCTAGACAGAGTGGCAGGACAAAGCTGACAATGTCCAGCAGAGAAAGATCTGGGGGTGTTGGCTGAAAGCCAGCTGAAGATGAGCCAGAGTGTGCCCAGGCGACCAAGAAGGGCACCAGCATCCCAGCCTGGATCAGCAAGTGTGGCGCCAGCAGGACCAGGGAAGAGATTGTTCCCCTGTACTTAGCACTGCTATGGCCACTTTTGAGGCCCTTACTACAAGAGGGCCTGGAGCAGGTCCACAGAAGGGAAACAAAGATGGTGAAGGGCCTGGAGAAGAGGCCTGATGAGGAGCAGCTGAGGGACCTGGGAAACTGCTTCAGGTTGCACCAGGGGAGGTTTACGTTGGATATGAGAAAAAGCTCCTTGGCTCAAAGGCTGCCCAGGGAGGTGGTTGAATACCCATCCCTGGAGGGCCATGGTTCAGCATCAGCCTTGGCAGAGTTAGATGATGGTTGGACTGGATGATCTTAAAGGTCTTTTCCAACCATAACACTTCTATGAAGATGAGATGGAAGTGAGTGCAAAGACTTGGACATCCAGTTATTTGGGCTGCCAAGTTTTTCAAAAGTCTTATCACCCCATCTTGACATCATGTCCAGCTCTCACCTACCTTGTGGCTAAAATACTTCTCAAATTTAACTCTTGCTAGCTCCACACATTGTGTCCAACTTCGGGGTCTTCTGCTGAGTGTTTTAATAACATGAAAGCAGCCTTCTAAGCTCTCCCCTGATTTTATTCTCTAGATATGAACAGGAGGTACAAAAACGTTAGAACAGACAAGATGCCTCCCAATCCAGTCAAACAGCTTTCAGTCAGTTACAGGCAAAAAGAAATAGAGGTTCACTTGCTTAAGTATCATCTCTCATCTGATCTCCTCCACTGGGTTTGTTCCACCTGCTGGATTTATTTCCACTCAGCCCAGTGGACCACAGGCCACTATAGACTTGCATTAAAAGATACTAAGCAGCTGAGTTGAATTCACTTGAAGCCAACCCTTCCCTTCATGTTTTCCCAGCTAGCTGCACATCAGTGTGCTGTGTACTACAAGCTCCTGGGCCCAGGGTTTCTATCTCTATACCATGTGTGGAGCGTACACAGCATAGAGAAGCAGCCTGTGCAGCAGACTTTGCTTGTTAATTATGAGCCACACCAGAAAGACTGGTCCCATGAAAGATCAGCTGATGACTTGGCCAAGTAAGCCTTCAGGTTTTTTTGAATAAAGCCAGACAATCCCTCAAATCTCACCGAGCTGAAATCAAATCCACAAAGCATCAGTTTAAACCTTGCAAACATTGCCCTACCTGTAGCACTTCTTCTGCAGATGGATAGGTCTGCCAGAACTTGTTAAACAGGGCAGGCTTGTGAGAAAAGGAACTTTCAAACTAGAAAATAAAAAGAATAAATGCAGCATTTTGCAATAAATTATGAGGCCACACCTTCCCAAAGCCCCTGAAGTCATGCTGAACACCAGCAAGCTCCTTCCCTTACCTTGTCTCTTGCCCACTGTATTGTATGCTCAATAGCAGCTGGGAAAGACTTCAGGGTGCAGAAAGGAATCTCTTCTTCTGGTGGATCCCTCTGTAATTGAGAGTTGCATGTAAAAGCAGGCCAATTAAACTGCATTACTAATAACAGTACCAAAAATTTCAAGACTAAGGAAGTTCAAAACTCCACTGTTGTACAATACAAGGTGTCTTGTTTATGCTTAGGACAGAATTTGATTAGTAACACTAAAATATTGCTTCCTGTTTATGAAGAGTAGTCTAAACTTTACACTGGAAAGCAAAACTCTACTCTGGCACACAAACAAGAGAAGAACTTGGCCAGACAGCTTCCCTGGGGTGTGCAGCCTGCATTCACATCCACCCTTCAAGATGAAGTGCACACTTTCACTCAAGGCCAGAGAGGTTTCCCTGTGAAAAAGGCTCTTATGATGCTCATAATCCTGTCTTTCTCCACCTGGCACCACTTCATGATCTGCTCAGTGAGCAAATTTCTACCTTGTAATGGCAGTTTCACAAGAATTACAGGGAGTACTGCAAGAGTTTGAGGGTTCCACTCACTCCCCTTTCCCCACTCAAACAGAACTGTTCTTTAAGAACCTGGCAGACTCATTCCTGCTGCAGGGATTTTGTGCTGCTCCTACCTGCCTGTAGAGGTCCTACTCACCACAGACAGAACGAGTGGGCAGAAAGCAGTGATAAGAAAGAAGCCCATAAGCATAAAAGCAGTTTGCAGAGCCACTGTGGGGCTAAATTCTTATTTAGGATGGAGCTAAAGGAAAACAAGAATCACAGAATGGCTCAGGTTGGAAGGAACCTTCGAGATCATCTACTTCAACCTCCTTGCCATGGGCTCAACTGCTGCTCAT
Organism: Psilopogon haemacephalus; assembly: GCA_013396835.1. Taxonomy (NCBI): domain Eukaryota; kingdom Metazoa; phylum Chordata; class Aves; order Piciformes; family Megalaimidae; genus Psilopogon; species Psilopogon haemacephalus. The sequence continues at coordinate 1,496,124 of VWZI01011363.1, read as the reverse complement.
CCAACCTGGCCTTGAACAACCCCAGCAAGGAGGCATCCACGGCCTCCCTGGGAAACCTGTTCCAGAGTCTCAAGACCCTCATACTGAAGAGCTTCTTCCTGATATTCAGTCTAACCCTGCTCTCCCTCAGCTTCAAACCATTCCCCCTTGTCCTGTCCCTAGACATACTCATGAAAAGTCTCTCTGCAGCCTTCCTATAGGACTCCCTTCAGGCGTCAGAAGGTAGCTCTAATGTCCTCCCAGGGTCTTCTCTTTTCCAAGCTGAACAACCTCAGCTCACTCAGCCTGTCCTCAGAGCAGAGGTGCTCCAACCCTTGGAAGCACTTCAGCATTAGGACTTTTCCCAAAGTTATCATAAAGTAGTTGCTTTTAAATGATCAGCCTAGGTGTAGACATCAGCTATGTAGCAGATATGATATCTCCAGTCTGTTCAAATTCAGTTTCCTGTGAACCTCTCCCCAGAAGCTAAAGAAGACAACCTTATCTCCTAACAGAGCTGTTCTTCAGCAGCTCCAACTGTCGTTGTGTCATCCCCCCCTTATTTCAAGTAGATACAAAGTGATGAAAGAATGAGAAGGCATCATGGGGCTAGCTACAGAAGGCAAGCCATGGTCTTCAAACACTTACATGACTGTTGTAGGACTCTGTCAGGTGTGGCACAACAACTTCTGTGTGTCCTTTGGTTCCCATGGTTCCAGAGTCTATAAGAGGACGCAGGTTTGCTACACAACGACTGCCATGGAAAGACACAGACCATCAGAACACAGCCTGACCACTGCCTGCCTGCCTTGAGAGCAACCAAAGCCAGCTTCAGTGCTTCCAGAGGAGGGAAAAGCTCACACCAGACTCAGGAAGAGACTAATGCAGAAGAGCTGTTCCATGTTAGAACAGGACAGCATAACCCTGAACCTGCCTGGGCTAGAAGTGTCAGTAGATGTCCCTGCTTCTGATTTTAAATATCACAGAATTCTAGAATGGCTTGGTTTAGAAGAGACCTTAAAGATCATGCAGTTCCAACTTCCCTATCATGGGCAGGGACACCTCCCACTAGAGTGGACTCATCCAACCTGGCTGTGAACACCTCCAGGGAGGGGGCATCCACAATCAACTTGGGCAAACTGTTCCAGACACTCACTTCTCACTGTAAAGAACTTCTTCCTAATCTCCAGTCTCAGTCTCCCCTCTTCCAGCTCAAAGCTGCTGCCCCTAATTCTGTCACTACCCATCTCTCCAGTAGCCCCTCTTCAGGTACTGGAAGCCTGCTGTAAGGTCTCTCTAGAGCCTTCTCTTCTCCAGGCTGAACAGACCAAACTTTCAGCCTGTCTTCATAGGTCAGAAATAATTCAACCTTAAGATTGCCACATTATTCTCCTCATCAGATTGTGACAGTAGGTCTAGAGGAGGCCACAAAAAAGATCAGAGGGGTGAAGCACCTCTTCTATGGAGACAAGCTGAAAATGCTGGGGTTGTTCAGCCTGGAGAAGGCTCCAGGAAGACCTTCTGGTGGTCTTCCAGCACTTAAAGGTGCTGATTAGAACACTGGAGACAGACTTTTTAGCAGGGCTTGTTGTGGCAGGACAAGGGGTGATAGTTTGAAACTAAAGNTTTACACTGAGGATGGTTTAACACTGACCCAGGTTGGCCAGAGAGGTGGTGGAAGCCCTATCTCTGGAAACACTCCAGGTCAGGCTGTTTGGGGCTCTGACAATCTGACCTAGTTGAAGATATCTCTGCTGACTGCAGATGGGTTGGACTAGATGCCTTTTAAAGGTTCTTCCAACTTAAAGCATTCTATGATTCACTTCCAAGTAAGCTCCAAGCCTCTCTGCTTTGTGAGCAACAGCAGCCACACACAAGCAGAGATGGTTTCCACTAAGAGTACAAAACTTTTGCTCGCCTCTATAAAGCAGCAGAAAAAATCTAAGCACTTTGCTCTCAGGCATTATAAGCAATTGCAGATCAGGAAGATTAAGAATAGCAAAGCAGAGTTTCAATAGGAACATGAAGAGCAGCCCTCACTTCCTCTTCCCACAGCCTACCTATCGATGTATCTCCTTGCCTCAACATTGTCCAAAGCAGTCACAATCACATCCTGCTTGGTGTAGAATTCATCACTGTAGGTGTTCTCAGTGGCTGGGCAAACCTTGTTAATGTAGGAGTCAATCTTTAGGCAAGGATTGATGGTCAGAGTTGCTTCTGCTGCAGTGTAGCTTTTGGGTTTCTGAAAATACAAATATCTATCTCACCAATGTTCAGGTAAAGAACACCTGGCAACATAGAGGGATCAGCTTCACCTGCTGATCAAACACTGCACTGAACAAATACAGTAAAGCAAATTCATCATGCACCTCCCCTGCTAATCAACAGCTCATTAATCTACTTTTGTTTCTAATGGTATTTGAAATAGCAAGCTAGAGCCCACAAGGGGAAAGTGCTAAAATACTGCAGCAGAGGGGTTTCCAGCAAGAGGATGCCACATGCATGCTCCTCATGCTCTCAAAAGGCCCTTAGAAAGGAGGAGTCCATGACTGCCAGAGAATAAACCAGTTAGTTAGTGTGTCTGTCCCCAGTTGGCCTGACAAAACCAGTTAGTTATTGTGACTATGTCCACAGCCTGCTAGACAAACAGGAGGCAGAAAACTAAGCTGCTGAGTTTTGGGCAGGAGAAATGAGGAAAACGAAGACTTTTAGGCCTCATGACAATCTGTTCCTCAATGATCTGAGCCACCTTGGTTATTCTGTGCTGCCTTTGCAAGCAGAGGGATACTCCCTGAACAGTGTCTGCTTCATGCATTTCCTGAGAGTGCTTTTCTGTTCTGCCAAGCTCTTTACCAGCTCCATCAAGACTGCCTTCACACCCAACACTATTCCTCATCAGCTCCCAGGTTTGAGAGATCACACTGGCCAAAGGCAGCAGTACAAAGTGAGATCAGAGCAGACCATTTTGTTTAAGTGGTGCTGGTGAGAGGTGGGAAGCCAAGACACTCCTAGGTATTCTTTTAAAAGACACTGGCTTTCTTTACAGCCTTTGGAAGTACAAACACTGATGTTCAGCTTTTGGTGGGAATACAGGACAGGGATGCAGAACCACAGTGCAGAAAGTTCATTGCAGAAGAAATCCCACCTGTATGTGATGTGGTCGAAAGAGAAACTGCCTGTTGAGGTTGGACTTCTCTATCAAGTCTGGATCTGTAATTGTAACCTAAGTCAGAAGGGGCAAAAGCAACAGCTGAAGTTACAACTTTAGTGCTAAGCATTAACGTTGAAGCCTCTACAGAAACTCAAGGCCAAGCGTTCCTGCTGTGGCCAACAACTCTGCCTGTACTGATTGCATTTTGGACTAAAATCAAACCACAGCACAACAGCTCCAAACGTGTTCTACTTCCCATTGCACACTACTGCCACTCTGTGCTGACGACATCCTGCCTCCCAGACAGAGACCAACCCGAAGGCTCAGGATCTCAACCTTTTTAAGTAGTCTCATTATTTAACTATTCTTTGCTGCACTACTTTTGAGCAAGCAAAGTAAGGCTAGCAAGGTCACTTACCAGTCCTTTGTCTTGCCCAGTACCCACACCAAGAAGTGCAAAGTTTTTTAGCATTTCACAGCCTATGGCTCCACAGCCAACCTGAAGAAAAGGACACTTTTAGAGCCAGGAATATCAGTGCAAACCCCAAAGACAAGCCCCATTCCAGCTGTGGACCATTTGTTCTGCAGTGGCACACATAATTGGGGCTGCTTTTTTTCCTTTGAATACAGTGGGCATTAGCTGGGTCAGCAAAGCACTTGCAGTAAGGGCAGTGGTCACTGGTACTCACCAAGAAAACATTCAGCTCATGCAGCTTCTGGCACAGAGAGTCTCCAATACAAGCCCTCAAGGCATCATACCTATCTCCCCTGCACAGGACAGGAGGCACAAACACAATGTAAACTGCCATTTGCCATGGTTGTATCACTGATGCCAAACTGCACTTTGACAAGAACTAAGAAAATCAGGGCAAGTCCCCTCAAATTCCTATTCCCCCCATTCTCAGCCTCAAACCTGTCCCTCCAGAAGCTAAAAGTCATCATCTGTGCCTGTTTGGGAGTCAGGTGTGAGCAGCAGGTAAAGCATTTACCTGGGGAGAAACTCTTCAGAGCCCATCTTTTCTAGAGGTGTTACAATGTCTAACATGTCTATGTAGAGCTGTGAAAAAGCAAACAGAAACCAAAGCAATTGACGTTATTTTCCTTTGAAAACCAAAGTAAGCATTTGACAGGTACAACAGTCTAGAAGTTTTGCAGCACTAAGGCTTTACTGTCAGTGGAAGACACTACAGCTTCAGCTCCTCTCATTTCAGTTTTACTTCAGTAGTGGACAGGGAAAAGCATCCAGACTCAAGGACAAAAAAGTTAACTGAGACTTGAGCAGCAAGATTTTGACTTCTGACAGCCATGTCACTTCTCCAGATCTGACTGTGAAGTTTTTAACTTTACTCTGAGAGTATGACATACAACAGCTTAAGCTATCATTCTTTTGCACCCATGTACCAACAGCTCAATGCTCTCCTTGATTTTGTAGAAAAGGGATGTGATGCTTGAACCCCAAATGTATTTTAACTAAAGCTGGCTTGTTGTACACATAAACCCAGCCTCAAGTCTTTTGGGGCTTTTTTGGCCCCTGTTATAAAGGTTGTTGAGGATATGTTGCTCATACAGCACTCACACACGTTGAGAACATCAGTGTCAAAATCAGTCCCACAGGCAGAGCCAGTCTTACCCACTGCTGCAGCGGAGAAAACTTCCCTGTCACTGCTTTCAGGACTTCCTGGCTAGCAACACCTCCCATTGCTGCAGCCAGAGGAGTCAGAAAACCCTGGGCAGTTCTGGACAGCCACTGCACTGTCTCTCCATTCACCTGAGGCTGAAAAAGACAACATAAAAGCAACAGATTAATCCTTGCAATCCAGCAAGTCAGTGCTTGACAGGTCTACAGAGCACTGATCTTCACTAAAGGACTCTGACTGGCTAAAAGGCCTCCAGCCAAGACAGTACTGCACTTGTAACATACATTTACCTACAAATATCCACAGAGCTAAAGGATTCAGTCTGTATGTCAGCTGAACACTGTGTTGAAGCCATGCTGAAGCATCATTCTGTTTCTTTACATGGCCTTCAGAGAGCCAGCTCATCCACCTTGAGATGGACACAAGGACTAGCACAAGGACTAACCAGTACTAACCAGTAAAGCATGACATTTAGGCAAGTAAACACTGGAACAGGCTGCCCAGGGATGTGGTGGAGACCCCATTCCTGAAGACATTCGAGATCAGACTGGATGTGTCCCTAGACAACCTGATCTAAATGGAGATGCCCCTGCTGACTGCAATGGGGTTGGACAAGATGACCATGAAAGGTCCTTTCCAGCCCAATGCAATCTGTAAAGCTGTGAATGAGTGCATCTAAAATGACTCCAGACAAGCTTCCCTTACTCACTTTGCTTTCCAGTGTTTCACTTAGAGACACAGCTATTTTCAGCATCTCCTCAGCATCCTGAAGGCATCTAGACACCAGGGTAGAAAGAAAAAATGGTCATTTAAATATTTCAGAGTCCTTACAGAAACACAATCAATGGAGGAAAAAAAAAAAAGCACCAGAAACAGCAGGAAGATTTGGAAATGTCTGTTTACTTTAACAATGAGCATTAAAGATGCACTTCTAATTCTTATGGTCAGTGCAAGAACAGGAGTCTCAATGGAGGAGCAGAGCTGCAAGTCCATTCCTAAGATTTATACTTTGTCAGTAGCTTTGTAGCAGTTTCTTAACTCCAAATTTGCACACTGAGAACTACAGCTGAAAAAATAATACTGAAAGTGAAAAATACCTCAGACTTTTTAATATAAAAATAAAACAAATCAGGAATACCATAGTTCAGGAATCACTGAACAACTTTTCCATATTAACTTCACAGTGTGAGAAAAATGGCACAGAGCAGGAATTCCCCCAGAAGCATTTTCTGACATAGTTCAGTACCAGCCTTGCTAGAATTAGGTAATCATTGGACTCAATGATTTTAAAGGGCTTTTCCACCTGACCGAGAAGGTGCCACAGCAGGCAATCAGCATACTGATGCACATCAAAGCAGCACCCACACTTAAAAGGAGAGGTCTGACCCAAGGCTCAAACACACACAAGTCTGCTGTTACCCAATGTTTGGTGTGCGACCCAAGTTCTCCTGGAAGTGGTTCAAGGCCAGCATGGCAACGTGGGTCTGTAATGGTGCCTGTTAAGACAACAACAGTTAGGGATCAGTTCCAAACTGACGGAAACAAAAGTAATCATTTCAATTCTTCTGTTACCATTTCCCATCCTTATCTCTTAACCTCTCAAACAAACAAACAAAACAGAAAAAAAAAGAAGAAGCTTTGAGCAACCTGGTTCTGTGGAAAGTATCCCTGTCCACGGCAGGGGGATTGAAACTGGATGATATTTAAGGTCCCTTCCACCCCAAGCTATTCTATGAAGCTATACAATTCAGTTTTAAACACATTAAAAGGAGGATCTGAAATACCTCACAGCAATGCTTTTGCAAACTGAGATTATCAGGCATGAACCAGCAGCAACGCCAGCACCTCATACCCATTCAGCATCCACCTCAATTACATCTAGATATAGGGTCCCCAAGTGAATTCTGGGCTGAAACTGCAAAGTGTGATGGCCTTCCTTTAAGGAGACAACAGAATGCACTGAACACTGCCACACATTGGCACCAAAGCCCAGGGTCAAAAGCAGAAAAAACAGGTAAGTCAGACCTCACATGACCAAGTCATCTTCCAAAATTCCTACATCAGCATTTTTGAGTTTAAAATTTTAATAAGTCTGAGATGTCCATGCCTTGCATGTCCCCAGTACTTCATTAAAACTGAGTCAAGGACAAACTCTGCTGATGGCCTAAAGAGTGGTGGGTGGCCAGTCACCAGTGGTGTTCCCAAGGGCACAGTTCTCTTTATCAATGGTCTGGATGAGGAGACTGAGACACTCTCAGTGAGTTTGCAGATGACAAAACACTGGAACGGATTGCCCAGAGAAGCTGTGGAGTTTCCTTATCTGAAGACTTTCAAAACCTTCCTGGATATGTTCCTGTATAACCTGTCCCAGGTGATCCTGCTCTGGCAGGGAAGTTGGACTGGATGATCTTTCAAGGTCCCTTCTAACTCCTAACGATCTGTGATTCTGTGACACCAAGCAGGCTGTCAGTGTTGACTTGCTGAAGGGTAGGAAGGCTCTGTGCTGCAGAGGAACATGGCCAGGGTAGATTGACGGGTCAAGGTCTATTGTATGAGATTCAACAAAGCCAATTGCTGGGTCCTGCACTTGGGTCACAGTCCCAGGAATGGTTGAGGCTTATGGCAGAGTGACTGGAAACTGCCCAGTGGAGAAGGACCTGAGGTTACTGATGGACAGCCAGCTGAAGATAAGCCAGGGTATGCCCAGGTGGCTGTTCTGCACAACACTGCAGGTTCTAGTCCCTGTTGTTTTACCACCAAACTACTTGCACCCAAGCCCTTGTAGGCCAGTTCATTACCTCAGGCTTGCTGAAATCCACCACGAGGCACCGTGGGTTTGTTAGCTGCTTCTCCAGCCGCTCCTGGAAAACAGAGCTTGTGGTAAGGACACAACAGTCACTGCTGCCTGGCAGTGCTCCTTCTGGAGAGACCAAGAGACAAGCATCCACCCTGAGTAGCACTGCTACTATTGTCTCCATTATTATTGCTAAGTTCATTGGCAAATTTAGCCAATCAGAAATGGCAAGGGGGATGCTTCGCATCCCAGTGGCAAGATTCAACCGGCCCTGGTGCACGCTACCAGAGATTTTACAGACTACTGGCTGTTTGCTTGGAGAACCTGCCTGCATGAGGCTCCTTCTTTCCAGGGACAAGATACTGAGCTCTGCATTCTCACGTCAGAAGCAGCTGGCCCTTGGTTCCCAGCTTTTTAGAAAAATGCTTGAGAGCAATTAGAATTAGCAGCTGAGAGACCTAGCATTGTTTGGTTTGGAGCAGGCTGAGGAGAGACCTCATTGCTCTCTACAACACCCTGAAAGGAGGCTGGAGCCAGGTGGGAGTTGCTCTCTTCTCCCTAGTAGGAGAGGAAATGGCTGAAACTGCGCCAGGGAATGTTTACATTGGAGATCAGAAAAAATTACTTTGCTGCAAGAGTAGTCAGGATTGGAACGGGCTGCCCAGAGAGGTGGTGGAGTCACCAGCCCTGGAGGGGTTTAAAAAAAAAAATCCTATGTGTGGGTGTGGCACTTGGGGACATGGCTCATGGGCATGGCGGTGAACTCTGCTTCCAGAGGTCCCACCATTAACACTCAAGAAGCTGGTCATGCCAAGCACACACTTACAAAGTAAAACATCTTTGGTGTCTTCACTTGGACAGCTATGCCGCCATGTAAGTAAGGCTCCATGGCTGATGTATCGCCAATGCTGAAGGAATACGGTGACACCACTGCAAAGAGAAGAGAATTAACCCTGACTGCTACAAGTATCCTGGGTACAATAAAGCTGATCCTCCTAACGGGACTGTCCATCTCTGCAACTTCTGTGCTAAAGTGTTAGTTTCATGTGTTATGAAATGAGCTGTCTGAAGCAGCAGCAGATTAACCAGAACTCTGATGACCACGGCTCTGCAACAAAAATGAAGTCATTCCCTGCTTCACATAGAGCAGGCACATCAGTGGCCAGTACACTGCTCAGACTATGATCTTTGTCCTGTGACTCAAACAGGCAATCAAAAAGGGCAGCTGAAGCATCTGAATCACACCTTTCCTCTCAGACTACCTGCAGCATCATTCAGATAAAGCAAGACACCAAAACTATTAACTCATGGAAAATTGAACCCAAAAGCTGGGCTGTGATTAGAGGAAGGAAATAAACACAGCAGAAGAGTCCAGATAAAAGACTCAAAACAGGTTTCAAGGGTACTGGTTTTGTCTTGGACTACAAGAGTTACAAACAACCAACTCCCACCCATCTGCTCTTTCTTCTCTTCCAAAGAGCAGGTCTGGGAGGTGGGTAATTCCCCAGCACCCAAAGGGAATCAAGTAGCATGCCCTGAGCTATGGATGATTCAGAGCCAAAGCAAGGGAAGCACAAAGCATCAGAATCACTTGAAAGCATGCTTGGAAACAGTGATGTCAATGCACCACTCCACACCTAAACTATCCTCAAAACACTACGGGGGAAAGAGTCACACACACTGCTGTTAACTGAAGCCAACATGGTGACAGAAGCACAGGCATTACCTTCCAAAACCCAGCAAACTAACAATGCTAACCCCAGAGGTTGAAAACTAGTTTCCACCACCTAGGAGGTGCTCCTTAGGCAGCAAGATTAGTTTGGAAAGACTTTACTAAATGGAAATGGGAGTCAAGGCAACACCAGGAAGACCTCTGCACCAGAAAGTAATTTTTTAATGCAAGCTAATTGGATTTCTGCACAACTCAGCACCCCTATGGCTACAGTGACACCACACCACAGTGAGTAAAGTGGCCAGAAAATCTGTGCCCTGGCAAAGGAGGCCCTGGGTTACCTGTTATTTGGTGTGTGGATCCATTTAAGCACGACATTCCATTCACTTCCCGAAAGGTTAAGAACTGCCCTGTCTCAAGCCTGTGAGGATGATTCTCCAGACAAGTGACGATACCAGGATTTGACTGAAAGAAAAAATGGTAAAGTTAACAAGGAGGAAGGTGTCCTGTGTACAGGAGTCACACTTGATTGTACACACAGCCTTTACACCTTGAGTGAGTTCAGTTTTGAGGCTCTCCCTACAAGGAAGACGTTGAGGTGCTGGAGCAGGTCCACAGAAGAACAATGAAGTTAGTGAAGGGTCTGAAAAACAATTCTTGTGAGGGGCAGCTGAGGGAACCAGGGTTGTTTAGTCTGGAAAAGAGAAGGCTGAGGGGAGACCTCACTGTTCTCTACAACTCTTTGAAAGAGGTTAGAGTGAGGTGGGGGTTGGTCTCTTCTCCCTAGGAACAAGTGACAGGAGAAGAAATGGCCCCAGCAGGCACCAGGGAAAGTTCAGGTTGGATATTAGAAGAAACCTGTGGATTGAAACGGCTCTCAAAGATTGGAACAGGCTGCCCAAGGAGGTGGCTGAATCCCTATCTCTGGAGGAGTTTCAAAGAGGCAGAGATATAGTGCTGAGGGAGGTGGTTTAGCACCAGCCTCAGCATAGTTAGAGAATGGTTGGACTGGGCTTTTGCAACCCAAATCACTCTATAAGTCTATAACAGGTCTATTTTCCTTACTATTTCAGGGCTTCCTTAGAAGACTTATTCCCACACTGAGGCTATGCCCTTCTCTCTAAATCTCATTTCTTTCTCTCTCCATCCCCCTCGAGACTCAACACTGTGATGCAACACTGCAGGTAACATGCAAGAGGCATCAGCATGCGCTATAATGCTAGCAAAGTATCAATGATTTTGGTTGAGACCCAAGACTGAAGTAGCTTTACTGCCAATTTTCAGCTGCTTGGCAGCCTGCTGAAGTGAGACACTGCTTGATCACAGCGCAAATAATGAGACATTAAAGATGTAACAATAAAGCAGCACAATGCTCTCTGTCTCTTACTTGTGTTATATTTGAGATGAAGATCTCCTTTGGCTCCTCTCCCGTTGTGTCCAGCACCTCAAACTCCTCGCCGAAGTCACAGAACAAACGAGCACACATTCCAAACACATCTGCACTGATGAACTGCAGAAGAAATCACAACAGGAGTCTCCCTAAAGCAGGGCAAGCCGAAGGCATGGCCTCCCACCTTCAGCCTTGTCCAAGGCTAGCAGTCTGAACTTCTGTGGTGGAAAGCTGTCACATGCAATCAGGCCAACTACAGAGCATAGCACTCCTGGCAGAGCTGGAGCCTGCAGGAGCATCTCTGAATTCCAAACCCAGGAATCATACCAGTGACACACTGAACTTTCTACTGCTGCTCTACTCTGCCTCAGCATGCCCTCTCAGAATGACGGTGAGCTAACCCTGAAACCATTTCATCATGAGAAGTTTTCTTCTTAAGCACCACACTATCGTTATCAGGGCTGGTTCAGGCAACACCAGGTACATGCAGAGAGTAGCAATACCACACTCCTCAAATTCATCCTGCTCCATCAACATGCTACAAACATGCAGCTGGATACCTCTTCAAAAGCTGTCTTCAGTTCTAGATAAAGCATGTTGGAGGTCCAGAATACTCACTGTACAGATTATTCATGTGGTTTTGGGGTTTTTACGCTTACCTTAATAGGTGGCTGCTGAGCATGACAGAAGTCATTAATCTTCTTCTGCAGCAACAGACTCACTTCAGTCAGTATGACACACTGTGAACAAGAAGAAGAAACAATCTGGGACAAGGAAAGCAACCAGCTGCAGGTTATGGCAGAAGTGTACTAACAGCAAGTTACTCAGATGGCCCCATTCCTCTCCCACCACTCCCTAACAAAGCAAGCAGTCTGGAGTCAGTTTTTGTATTACACACAAGAACAGACTGATTATTGCTCCGCAAGTTCTGCACGCAAGATGAGTAAGAGGATGGGACTAGTAAGAGATGGGACCAATTTTTTTTCAGTGGCATCCAGTGACAGGACAAGGGATAATGAGGACAAACTTGAACATAAGAAGTTTCATCTAAACATGAGAAGGACCTTCTTTAATTTAAGGGTGCTGGAGAACTGGAAAAGGCTGCCCAGAGAGGCGGTGGAGTCTCCATTTCTGGATACATTCCAAATTGCCTAGACATGTTCCTGTGTGATATTCTTCAGGTGAGCCTGCCTTAGAAGGAGGGTGGGACTTATCTCCAGAGGCCCTCTCCAACCCCTACCATTCTGTGAAGAGCGGGAACAGCAAATTCCCACTCTTTTGTTGTTTTGCATTTGTTTTTTTCCTGCAGGTGTGAAACTCAAAGCCTAATTAGAATACTGATGAAAACAATTATGGATAACCTCAGAGAAAACATGGATCTTGCATTTTAAGATTAAAAGTTAGCAAGACAAACACAGATGATGCTTGTTGGCACACACCAAAAAGTCTCCAGAAGCTTCAGGTACTGGTGCTTATCCAGCTGCAGATGCACCACCTCTGCAAGCATTCCTTTACAGTTTAGGACAGCACACACATCGCATCCCATTCAGTTCTAGCTGGGACACTTGGACTCAGTGAGCTTGTGCATTACAGCCATACAGTGAAAGCTCCCAGCTCAAGCTAAGCCATGCACACAGCCAGGAGATAGCTGTCTGAACAACTGAAAACAGAGCAGTTTGTGTTTCGTTAGATACAAATGCACAGAAATTACCTTTCTAATGGTACAGCCCAAGTTTCAACTGCCTGCCACACAGCACACAAAGCTGATGTAGAGCAGCTGTGCTAGGTAGCTGCACAAAAAGCCAGGTTCACAGTTCCACCCTCAAACAACAAAAAAAATATTGCATGGCAACCTCACTTAGCTTCTTGTTGTCCTAGTAAATTCCATAAACCCGCTGCTTCAGCCTTAAAAAAGCCAAGTACAACCATTTCCTTAGTCCAGGTACAAGAATTACCTCTTTCTGTACATCACCCACAACATGTATTCAAGTTTGTTTTAATTTTATTACTTACACAGAAGTATCTCAGTGGTTTGCTCTATGTAAAGGGTCATCTACAGTTGCTTTAGGTGTGCCATACCTGGTACTGCTTGAGAAAAGACAGCTCTGTAGTTTCATCCAGTGGCATAGTTGATGCAGCTACGTGGACATACGGATTGAGCTCTGCAATATGATGAAGCGTGGCCTCAGCCCTGAAAGAATAGCAGTTCTCAAGCATTTTGTGCATCTACAGAACTGCATTTCCAGTACAGAATTTCATACCACACATGCTCTGCAAGAGTCCCTTGCAGAGTCTCCTAGCTACCATCATCAGCTCACTTCTCCCACTGCAGTTCTTAGCAGGCTGAGTAAAACAATTCAATCCAACACGGGAGGCCTCACTGCTGGTCTGGCATCACAACTGTTTTCTAGTCTCACATGGGTGGATGAGAAAGCTCAAAGAAGAAATGCCCCCTGCCCCCCTACTACTGAATTTACATGACAAGCTCCCACCTGCAAGGAGATATTTGGCCCAGACAGAACTCCACCTAGGCTTCCCATAAGACCCACCTGGGCACTGTGTTCAAAGTCAGCAACTCCAGAGAAGGGTTTTACAAGTATTTGATAGCTAATAGAAGCTCTTGCACAAGGAACTGCTATTTTATTTGGTGATGTAACTGTAAGTCCTAGTTAGGTTCAGACCTCACTCACTCCAAAGACTTCACCAACCTGTTCTTTTGACTGGCAACATCATCTTCATGAATGAAGAAGTTGATTCCCAAATCCCATTTCGTGCACTGCTTGGTGTCATGAACTGTAAGAGCCTAAGAAAGTTCAGCAAAAAGCATTTACTGGAAGCAGTGTACATGGTCACAGCACTCAAGAGGATGGGTTGAGCCCCACACAAAAGGCCTGAACTGCAGAAGAGCGAGCTCCTCCAACCTCTTCAGCAAGAAAACTCTTAACAGTTTGAGAGAGGGACACATCTGCAATATGCACATCATCAAGCGTTTTCCTTCCATCCCACAGTAATGAGGAGCAGTTTTGCCACACTGCTGTTAAGGTGCAACTGTGATCAAGGGACTCCAAATTTACAAACAAGGGGAGGTTTTCTGACTGGAAGGAAGTTTTAAAAGTCCTCTCTCAAATTAATCCCATTAGCACAGAAGCTGTTGTTGGATTAAAACATGCAACCACTCTAACATCTACACACAAAGAGATTCTGAGGTGTGACAGGGCAGGATAACATTTTGAATGCTTTGGTTTTGGAATTTACACTATTCCTCTACACAAAAGCATCCAGCATGTGATCAGCATCCAGCTAAAACACTGCATGACGTACTTGGAGTCCCATGGGCATTACTGTGAGATTCTCTACCACTACAACACACACATTAGTAAAAGTTTTCACATTCAGTTCCTCAGATGTTTTGCAGTCCTCCTACTGACAGTTTCAGAAAGTTAAGATTAACTAGCCAGTTGATTTGTCCCTTTTTCTCCTGCTCACTCACAAATACCCAATAACAGAACTGGTTTACATACCTTTATCCCAGCCAGAATAATATTTTTGGCTGCAAAAAAAAGCACAAAAACAAAAAGACAGAGAGACTGTTATAGGTATCTCACAAATCTGTACCTGAATAGTTCTGTGGGGGGACAGTAAGAGTATCTCACTGCTATGAACTTCACAGCTGATGGGTTTGCTCTCTTTTACAGCCCCAGTGATAGCAGAAGGCCACGAGAAAAGCTCTCTGCATTTGTTATTTGTCAGCTGTTCATGGTTACACAGCCACTAGACCAGCTGCAGAGCACCAGGCCTCTGTTCTGCCACCTGCTGAAGGAGACTTTTGAAAGGGCAATACTCCAGTTAAGAAGCAGCCAGGCCAAGCCTTGTTCATGAAGAGTAAGGGAAATTACTAAGGAGTCTATTACACCAGGACAGTTCTGCTACCCTACCTCTCACCTTCCTACATAGGGTAATTAAGCTACAGCTGTTCCTATACCAGCATTCACTGATGTTGATGCCTAAAGGAATAAACTCAGTTGTCCACCCTCAATCTTCCCACCCAAGACAAGATTTTGGGAAGTGGATCTGGCCCACAGAAGCTCCTTTTAAAGTAAAATGGGAAATGCTGTTGTAGTAAAAGGCTTGCTAGAGAAGAGCCCAGGATTTCTGCTGCACCTGATGCATTCCCCAAGATGTAAATTCGCTCATATACCTCAGACATGCCTATTACACATACAGTAAGCTTTACAAGCACGCTAGGGCAGTGTGTCTGCATACATTTGTGTCTGTTAAATAAAGGCTACTAACTTACCAATCTCCACCCCAAGACCACCTACACCACTCAGGAATACATGAGACTGAGCCATCTTCTGCATTGCCGTGTCTCCAAGAACATACCTCTGGCGACTGTGAGACAGAAATAATTCAGATCAAAACAGGACAAAGCCAAGAGCACAGGAAAGCAAGCCAAGAATTCCCAGTAACTGCCAGAACAGCTCAAGGGTCCAGAGGAGGCTACAAAGCTAATCAGAGGGCTGGAGAATGACCCCTATGGGGACATACTGAGAGACTTGTCATTGTTCAACCTGGAGAAGAGATGGCTCTGGAAAGACCTTAGAACAGCCTTCCACTACCTGAAGGGGCTACAGGAGAGCTGGGAAGGGAGTTCTGATAAGGGCTTAGAGTAACAGGATGATGGGTTTTCTTTCTGCCTTTAGCTTGCTTCCCCTAAACAAAGGGGTTATTCCTTTCTTTTTTGTTCCTTGTCTTTCACTACCCTCTTTTCGCCCTCCTTTTCAGCACTATGTAATTTATCTCCTTCATAATTTCAGTTATTCCTCAATCTTTGGCATATTTCTTTGTCCTCATGAGTGTCTCTGGTATCCTTCAGACTGAGTGTTGAGTTTTGGGGAGTTTTTCATAGTCCGTTTTTTTTTTTTATTTATGTTTCCTTTGTTTTCTGAGAGTGGCTTGAGCTCACTTGACATGGCAAACACTGCTGACAAAACAAGAGCTCAAAAATGACACAGACATACCTGTACAGAGCATCATCGATTTCCATTGAGTCTGTGGCCATGCTGCAATGGGATTTGGTTTCACTGGAAGGATTAAAAAAAACCAATCATCTTGTTACACTGGATACAGTTTCCCAGCTGGCCACTCTTTCCCACCCCACTTCATTCCTCAAGAACAAAGAACCCCCAAAAAGTGCTGTTCTGCAGGAACCACTTTGAACATTAAGAAGCCCACAGAATGCTGCAGCATCTAGGTAGTTAAAACACACAGGAGCCAGAAGACAAGAACCTCCAAACCTTCAACAAATCATTTCAACGTACAGCCGTATTAATTTCCCTACTGTGGAGACACAAGACTTACTCTTTATATTTACTACAGTTAAACTCACTAAAAGCTCTTTAACTTGCATCTACCTGACTGGTGTAATTTTTAAAAACAGGACAGGAGATCCCTGAATGACTCAGAGTACTTATTTATGCTGCATTATTTTCATTTTAGTTGAAAAACCTCAGGAAACAGGTTGTCATTTTAGCTAACTGAAGCAATCAATACCCAGAGAGATGAATTAATGCACCACTGAACTAAGACATCAAGTTAAACAGTCCATAGGCTTTCAAGAATAAACATAATTTGTGCTAATGATGCCTTCAGTCATCAGCAAAGGCTTTTCACTGTCAAGTTACCTTGCTAGTAACTAATCATGAGGGCTAGGAACAGCCTGCCACTGGGCAGCATGTCTCTGAATTTCTGAGGATAGAAACTGGTGCTCCCTGCATCTGGCCAGTGATTGCCATCAAATACAGGACAAGCGAAAAAAGCCTCCATGTTGGACTCAGAGCATCAGGTCCCATCACCACCAGGTTAAGCACACATCTTATTTCAGCTGCCTACAAACTGCCTCATCAACGAGACATGGCTTACAACCCTTTCTACTAAGAGACTGCAGAGGAAAGTCCCAGGCATACTAAAGGCATACTGTCCTGAGAGCACAGATATCCCCTGAAACAACTCTCAAGGCACTCCTGCCGAAAAGCAACTTCCTGTTTACTGCTCCCGTGGCTTGGGCAAACATGTTAGCATTTCTGAAGTGCACAGCCTGGACACTACAACAACCTGATGGGAAACTTGCCCCTGTGATTTTTCAGGCTGAATTGAAGAGCACTGAATCAGCACAGCAAGGGACAGTCATGCTGGAAGCAGGCCATAGACATCACCAGTTAAGCTCTTCTACAGTGTGGATATGAACTCTACACTGAAGCTAGTAGATGAGGTAGTCAACATGAAGGACCTTCACCACGAGCTACACCAGCGGTCACTTCAGTGCACCTCCTGTACCCTTACACAAGGCTGAAGACAAGCAATGCCAATGTCAGCTAGATTACCCTAGGCCTGAGGTCTCAAGCTGGAAAGCAACACCTCATCCTGGAGTCATGGCCTTCAGTCCCTGCTTAAGTGAAAGCATTTCAGCCACTGCCTGGGATGTAAGATTGGAAGTTCCCTTGAACGCAAGCCAGTATAGCCTCTTAAATGCCTCAAAGCAACCATCACTAAGCTGTTCTCCTCCACCTTCACTCTCCACAAATAGCACAGGCACTCTAAGCCCAGCATAAATAGGTTTTTGTACTAAGATGGTGAAGGTGATGCACTTTCCTGGATAAAAACACCCAGCTTCCTCTGCTGTGGTTGCTGACAGCATCAGCATGCCTTTAGTAAATAAGGATATGCCATCAACCTGCAAGGGAACCTTCTCCTTTATCATATTGACCCATTTGACAGTGGCTCTTCCAATTCCCAGTTTTCTGGCTGCACCCTCTGTTACAACACTGAGCTCCTGCCGGTGTACCCACTAGGTATGCAAACCAGCTCCTTCCAAAAGAGAACTTAGTGGTGCCATTGTCAAGGGGCTCTGGTACGAAGTTCTATTAAAGCATTCTCGCATGCAAGTTGTATTTCTCACTTCAGTTCAACCAGCATTGAAGAAATGCAAAAAGAAATGCATGCAGCATGGCGGAGAAAAAGTCATTCCAATGTTCTGTCCATTCCCCTGTATCCTTTCAAAAACCACCATTATATGTTTAATGCCAAGCTTCTATTCAGCTGTGCCATTTGTCCTTACATTTGAAATGCCCTTCATTTTCTAACACCTCAGCTGCTTGTGGGACATAAGCCAGGGACAAGCTGAGAAACTGTGTGTTACCAAGGACTAAGATGCTCTGAAGAGCAGCGACGGCAGCGCAGCTGCGGGTCACTTTCCGAGCGTTTCTCACCTTTAAGTCAGCGCAGAACAAGGCAGGAACAAATACTTGGTGTTCAGCAGGCTGGGATGGCAGGGAGGCCTGGATTCATTCTACCGACCCAGGGTCTCCAGAAGCAGCTCCCAGCCACGCAAGCTCTCTGTTCAGTCGGTGAAGAGGAAGAGAAAGAGAAGGCGCTCAGTCGCAGTTAACTGCCCGGCCGGGCTAACGAGCGAAAATCGACACCTCGGACCTAGACCAAAGAGCCGCCCGGCGTCGAAATCAACGAGACCCAGCACAGCCAGCCCCGGCTGCAGCCCCCCATGGCGACGCCCCGGCTCTTGGGGCGCTCTTGGGGCGCTCCGAACGGCCACCCAGCAGCCGGCCTACTCCGCACTCACCGCCGTCGCCGCTGCTCGCCGTCGATACAGCCGCTGCACCGCGGCGGCCTGGCCTTCCGATCAAGGCCTGAATGCTGCCGCCGGCGACAGAAGAAGAGGCAGGAAGGGGGTGGGAAACAGCACCACCGGTGCCGCGGCGCTTCCCCGCCTACGCCGACATGAGGGGCTGGGCTATAGGTACCCGGCGCGGCCCGCCCCCTACCGCCGGGAGGAGGGCTGAGGGCGGCCCGGCACGGTGGCGGGAGAGGCCTCGGGGCAGGCGGGCTGAGGGCGGCCCAGCACGGCAGCAGGGGCGGCCCAGGGGCTGGCGGGCTGAGGGCGGCCCGG
>VWZI01011363.1:1444537-1477069 GCA_013396835.1 Psilopogon haemacephalus | reverse complement strand
CACACTTTCTGGCCACAAAGTGACACACCATGATTGGTAAAAAGTAATAATAAAATTAAAAGGACACAGTTAGGTTCAAGCAGTAGCAGTTTAGGCAATCAGGAGTGCTTCCTTCATCCCACCTGCTCCTGTCTCCACATCTTGCAGGACAGAGCCAGTAAGATGCTGCCTACCTCAAAAACAGGCAACATTGCATTAAGAGGCGATAAGGAGCCAAGTTGCAAAATGCTAGACAGCATCCAAACCTGTAAAGGAGCAGAGATTTGGCAAAAAAACCAGTAAAAACTAAAGTCCCATGCCACCGTGGTAATATAGGCTCATGGAAGTATTTGCCTTTTTTTTTTTTTTTTTTTGGTGGCATTTAATCAGGAGAAAGCAACATATGGCAACCATCATTCACCCTCCTCCCCCAACTCAACACTACCTCCTATAAATACACATTTTCCAAGCTTTGATTAAGTTCTCAGCACTTCCCACCTTCCCATCACAGTTTCACCTCCTTTCAAGTTACACCCCTTTCCCTAACCACAGGAGCAGGTGGGATGAGTTTAAATCTTTCTTGAGTCCGTGAGTACTTCTAAGCTAGAATGGGAGGCATTCATGCTACTGCACAAGCACTGACTGAAAAAATTTTACTGCGTG
Source organism: Psilopogon haemacephalus (assembly GCA_013396835.1). Lineage (NCBI taxonomy): Eukaryota > Metazoa > Chordata > Aves > Piciformes > Megalaimidae > Psilopogon > Psilopogon haemacephalus. The sequence continues at coordinate 1,476,427 of VWZI01011363.1, read as the reverse complement.
CTGTGCATGTTGAACAGTCAGATTTTAAAATATCTGCAACCTTGAAATAAAAATATCAACCATCTGCATCCTAGGGTATGCAAGAAAACAAACTAGCAAACCAACCAACCAGCCCACCCAAGCCTTTTCTCTATTTTGATTGGGGTTTTGAGAACTTCTTGTGAGCATCCAATGCATTATTTTAACGTTGTATCTACCTTTTGTGAGCATCCAGTTCTGTGAGGATCCTGTTTTCTGCACTTAGTTCTGGTGTCCCCAGAATAGGAAAGATGCAGACCTGTTGGAGTGAGTCTGGAGAAGGGTTACAAAGATGATCTAAGGGCTGGAGCACCTCTGCTATGAGGATAGGCTGAGGCAGCTGGGGTTGTTCAGGCTGAAGAACAGGGAGACCTTAGAGCTGCCTTCTGACACCTGAAGGGATCCTACAGCAAGACTGCAGAGGGACTTTTCATAAAGATGTCTAGGGACAGGACAAGAGAGAATGGTTTGAAGCTGAGAGAGAGCAAGGTTAGACTGGATCTTAAGAAGAGGTTCTGCAGTATGAGGGTGGTGAGACTCTGGAACAAGTTGACTAGGGAGGTTGTGGATGCCTCCTCCATGGCAGAGTTCAAGGCCAGGATGAGGCCTTGAGCAGCCAGGTCTGGTTGAGAGATGTCCCTGTCCATGGCAGGGAGGTTGGAGTAGATGATGTCTGAGGTCCCTTTCAACCTGAACCATTCCAAGATTATTATAGCATTACATCTTTTTGTGAGCATCCAATGCATTATTGTAGCATTTAACTCTCCCTAACGCAGAGTTCTAGCAACCCTTCATCTCTTCCTCAAGGCTTACACCTCATTTCAACAACACACATGGCATTTGTACCACATTAGTAAAAAAGACTAAGAGCAGGTGATCAGCACTGTGCTCATTCAAACATAGGCTATGCTCTGGCGGGCTCAGGCTGAAAGTACCTGTCTGCTCCACAGCTGTTTTTCGGTAACGCACGGAGGTAACTTTCCAAGAATCACTAGAGGGCACTAGAAGTCTGAAACGCGGGGCTCAGAGCTGGGTCAAAGGCAGCAAAAGCCCTGCTGGGTGACAGCACAGAAGCGGTCTGGCTGCAAAAGGCCTTCCAGATCACAAAGTCCAATCTTTATCTAACTGTCGAGTTTGGTGCTAAACCTTAGCACCACATCTCTGCAAGGAGGAATGCAATCCTTACCAGTACAGGAGCTGATATTTAAAGACTGGTATTTGCTTTGTGGCTTTTTTCACACAAAGCATAAAAATCAGAATATACAAGAATAAAATTATTTCCCTTATTTCAGGAAAGCAGTTTCAGAGATTAGTGCACATACCTGGTGAACAGAATCAACATGACTGTCAGCTGCAAAGGGTGAGAAAAAAAGTGAAGGGAGAAAACAAAAAAAAAACAAGCTTCAGTTTTTCCTCTTTGCTAATTTTTCATTCTGTCAGCGATTTTTACCTTTGATTACGTGGTTTGCTTAAAATGGAACCTATTTCAAGTTGGGGTTTTTTGTTTGTTTTATTTTCATTTTTAAGATTAAACTAAAAGATCCTATTTTTAAGAACTTACAAATCAAAGGTGTTGTGGGAAAAACAAACAGACAAACAAAACCACCAACATATCTGCTACCTACCATCTTCCTGTCCTGATCATTGCATTTTTTAGGGTTACAGCCACTTTGATACCTGGTCATCAAACTTTGCACAGTAACAGCAAACACTGGGAAGCCTTTTGCCTAAACAGTGAAACAACAACATCCTGTTAGTTCTCATCTAAAGGTTTAGTGGCAATCAAGCAAAGACCAACACCATCAGTGACACTGTGAACCTGGGCATTGTGAGGTAAATTGCCACATAAAAATGGACAGTCTGGTTACCCCAGAAGCCAGAGAAAATGGTTCCCAATTGTACACCTACAATTAGTAGGTATATCCACAAGCCCTCCTTGGTTGATGGTACCAAATAAAAAGTATATCGGTTTGTTGAATGGTTTGGGTTGAAGTGGACCTTCAAGATCATCCAATTCCATCCACCCTGGCACAGGCAGGGACACCTTCCACCAGACTGCTCAGCGCCTCATCCAGCCTGGCTTTGAACACATCCAGGGAAGGGGTATCCACACCCACCTGCTGGCAACCTGCTCCAGTGTCTCACCATATAAAGCAGTAACTTTGTATAGTCAATGTTCTATAGAAAGCATTAACTATGTATATTTGGTGCACAGAACTAAGAATATTTGGTATTTGAGGGCCAGTGAAAATTAGCTTAGTTTAGTATTTTTAAGGCATGATTAAAATATTTAAGATGCTTTAAAAAATAATAGAAAGTAAAAAGAAACTGATTAAACAGCCCTCAGAATTACATACTAACTGGAGGAAAAAGACAATGGGCCAAGGGGAAAACAAAGGAAACTGCAGAGGAAGGTTTGTGCAGTTAGAGTCAGCGATGCAAGCACTGAGACCTTGCACTGAACCTTGGACACGGCTGTGGGAGGATTCTGGTACACGGATGCCCACAGTCATACAGAGGCAGGGGCTACACACCATCTAAATATGCAAAACAAGACAGATCTATGCACAGGTGAAACCAGATTGTTAGGCTCAAACCCAAGGACAACATAGTCAGATTTAAACTGCCAAAATGCCAGTTCTGAGCTTTTAGTAGCACTACATACTGCAGACAGACAATTAGCTCCTTAAACCACCATAAAGATAACTATTCTGCTTATCATTTTTTCAACATAACTGACAAAACAAATAACGTGTGGTCTTACACAACTAAGAAGACAACATAATTTTCACTTAGTTTCCAAGACTGCAACATTTGAAACATTTGTAGATGTTTGACTTTTCCTTCCCCCCCCTCCTCTCCCTGCCCAGTCTTCTCTTTTAAAATACAGATGTAATTGTAAACACCCAAAGCTGCAGCTTTTGGGACTGGGCAACGCACAGTGCATGGTCAAGAGCACACCACCACCTCCAGTCCTGAGGCTATTCATGCCCAGCGTTTTGGTAACAGTCATTTCTGTGCACTACTGTAGGTTGGTTCTACTTGCAGATATTGAATGTATCTTTAGATCCATTATTTTTTAGAAGGCGCTGAATCTGACAGAGCTGTAAATCTTCTTTCTGTCTGCCAGGAAAATCCCAGCCACCTGCACTTTTTATTTTTATTTTTAGCCTTTTGATTTCCTGGTTTCCAGGCACCATATCCTGTTCTTAATGGGGACTCCAATAAGAATGAAGCAAATCAGAAGACAATAATTTGTAGTTTTCTCCCTAAAAATTTATACCAAGGCCAATACAATTCAGTTTCTCACATGGGTCATTGCAGAAATGACCATAAATCTACACCAATGTCCTTCAGTGAGTTTCTAAACATCCTGCCATGGGCTAGGGCTTGCCATCAGCTCTTCCAGGAGCAAAGTGCTGACTGGCAAGGCATTGTCTCCTCTTTCTGGCACACCATGGGGTGTAGGAGTTTAAAAAGACTACAGCTTCCCAGCAGAGCGGGCCAAAGGATCTTGTCACTTAATGCTGTTCTAGCAGAGACACCTTCCTAGAAACCACGTGAACTATTAAAATCCTGATGCAGATAAAGAAATAAAGAAGGGCACCAATTACCTAAGTTGATGCCATGCTGATATGTGCACGGAAGCACATCCAAAAGCAAGAGCCAACTTTGGTACTGACGTGCACCTCCAAGGCAGGCTGTGAGTTGTCAGATAAGTATTCATTGGGTTAAATAACAACTTTGGGCTCTCAGCTTTTCTCAGTTGTCAACGGGAACAGCAGATACAGAGCTGGAGTTTCTACAGGCTGTACTTACATAAGGAATTCTGGTGACAGATTGATGTAATTCAACCAGACCTCCTCACATCGTTAGGCCTTGTGCAATCAGCCTCTTAGTTCTTTTGTACTTGTGCTCCAGGTTGAAAATTAGCATTGGGCAAGCCTTGAGCAAGCCAGTTTGAATAGCCAGAAGTTTGGAACATGTTTCTTGATGCTTTAAATCTGCCTGGGAAATCTCAGGAGAAGCGGTATGTCAGCTGTGCAGACCATCCCACAGCCGATCTCCAGGAATGCCACATTATAAGGAGCAGCTTTTCCAAGGCCAGAAGCAAGATGGTAGATTCTTGGATAAAGGTTCAGATCCCTTCTCAAGTGTCACCTTACTGAAATTCCCCTGTGAGTATTTCAGAACAGCAGATGTCCCACGTTGTCTTTGCTGAAACGTCTGTAAAACTCCAGCCACTGTTAAAGACTAACAGTTCCTAGGATAGGGGATGAGCAAAGAAAGCTGCAGCTTTAGAACAGTCTCATATCCAAATAAGAAGGATTAGTCTGTTTTGCATCATAGACAATTCTTAGCATGGTTATTAGTGAGGGGGGAAAAAGGACAAAAAAAGGACCAATTGTTTTAAAATACATTTAATGTTATGAAATATATTACCTTTGTATTGTTCAGATCCTTGCTAAACCTTAACAGCAACAATAATAAAAAGGGTTTTTAAAATATCTTCTTTAACCACACAGTATTACCTTGGGTTTATTCTAGGGCAGAAAACAAGAGTTTTCATAAATAAAACACTGACATAGAGTCTAACACAAACCCAGACCAGACAGCTTGCTAAAAAACTTGTGGAAAGTGCATCTGGCTGGCTCAGGACTCCCTAAGTAAGGGACATTCTCCCACACACCTCTTGGCTGGTTGGCCCCTCAGGAGACAATCTGTAGCACAGGCTGCTTTTCATACTCCAGCCGTGTTCTATGCACAAGGCGCTTGCAGTGTGAGGTAGGAACCAGTTCATAGAGACTGTATCTAATCTGGGCCTGAGGTCCTTGTGGGGTGTCCCTCTGTTTGCCAGGCAGAATGGTAGACTGGAGTGCAAAACAAAGCCTCAGATAGCTGCCCAAGTGAGCTGCTGCTGCTGACTCGGAGTCACAATTAGTCAGCTGAATATAAGGAAGGACACNAAAAACGGGGACCTGAACATTAGAAGAGTGCAGTGTTTCAGGTAACCTAATCCAAAACTCCATGAAGTTTCTGGTTCATAACTGAACCTGGCCCCGAGTAAATTCTTATTGAAAAATAGCAGCAAGTCAAAAGTGCATAGACCACAAACTCATCAATAAATTAAGGAAATGGGTTTGCTGCACATAACCATCCTCCTAACTGTACCAAGATCCTTTTCATTTAATAATGGACATGGAAAATCAGGATAAAGACACTACTGTTTCAAAACCTTGGCTAATCTAAAACTTCCCACAGATCTCTTTCTGAGAGGAGGCATCTTGTCTTTTACTGAAATTCAAAAGACACAGAGAAAGATTGGAAGGAGTCTAATAATAAGACAACCACCACTCCGTCACTGAGGCTTCAATGTGGCCTTTTCCATCCATACACAGACTTGTAATTCAGGGTAGGATTTTCCATAGCACCTCATTCCCAGGGATGCTGATTACTAGAGAACCTGCACAGTAGGAAGGCTGAGGAGAGGCCAATCCTGAGCGAAAGGTGGGATGAGACTCTTCAGACAACATTTACAGCTATAGTAGGTCTAGCTGTGGGGCCTGCAGCTTCTTTCATGTCCAATACAGAGTCCTATGAGTCCCACACTCACAACCTGAGCATCCCTGTGGCTGCTCAAAGACTGTAGGAAACAGAACTGGAGTGACTTTTAGGATCCTCATGTTGAAGGCCTGGGCTCTAGGGGATGGTAATAGCCATGTCACTGGACCCTCTTCCACCAGCAATCCATGAGATGTCATGCACAGGGATAGGAGAAGTGCTTTTTCAGTGTCTAAGGATTGCATTTACCCTGAAGCTCTTACTGAGGCTGTTCTTTAATTACTTTTCAGCCTCATAAGACAGGATCATGTTCACTCCTGGCAGAGACGAATCCACCAGTGAAGCAAGACAGTACCACTAATTTCTTCCTTTGCAGTGAGCTGTTGTACACTGGCTTACATGCCCTGTGTAAAGCAGGCTATTTCTTGAACTAGAAGGTAGTTCCCAGTTGCATTTGTATGAATATTTCTTTTCCCCTTTAGCACAGATTTCAATGCTGTGTTCCCTTCCAGGGAAGCCATTTGGGAGGACACACTTTGAACAGACAAATGTGGGTAGAGCTCATGTTCCTGTATCTTAAGCATACTATGAGTTGGTCAGAGTATATCAGAATGAACTAGTCCAAAGGCAGCAGCACAGTGTGATAGCACTATCAAGTAACTTGAACTTCACATAATCCACAAAAAAAGGACTGTTGAAAAAGTGCTTCACAAAAATCATTAAGCTTTTCTCTTTTCCCTTCCAACTTACTGCAAGCACAGAATTCCTCCTTTTCCTTAGCTAGGACCTAGCTTCATTACTGACTGATCCACTGTTAGCTGTGAAGGGCACAAAGCAAGGTAGACATCCAAGGCCTGGGCTGCAGTATGCGCAGCTGATGGTCTCAAACAGAGTAATAATCAGTGTTGGTTTTGCTAGAAATGCAGCTGGGGCAGCACTCACTTCACTGGAGGAAGAAGGTTCAGCTCCATACCTTGTTTATGGCTGAAGGAAAATTTCTTATTTTGCTTTCCTGGAAAATATTTGTAAAATTGGGATCTTTTAAATTATAGTTTAATGAAGTCAGGGAGAATGTTCCAAGGCTTCAAGATGAGGCAGGAAATCTCAAGTGTTTAGTCCAAATTCACAAGGGACGGACAAAGGTTGCTCCAGCCAAAACTACAGAGGAACACATACACTGAAAAAGAACCTGTCAGAATTACAGACAAATGGGTAATACAGAGTCTATGCAGTTAAATCCACTCCTGATATGGGATTAGATGCCAGTTTTTGAGGTAATCCAGTCACGGAAATAAGTCACTCGTGTGTAAACTCCAGGTTTGTTTGGTTTGGCACATTCATCTCCCCAGCTCACTATTCCCACGAGGTACCACATCAGTCTAGAGTCTGGAGTAACCAGTGGGCCCCCAGAGTCCCCCTAGAGAAAGAGGATGATTTAAAAAAAAGTATTTAATTGATCAGCTTCTCAACAACCAACACCCCCAAGTCTCTTTCTTCAGGGCTCTCTCAACTCACTCTGCACCCAGCCTGGATTTGTGCATGGAGTTAGCCCAACCCAGATGCAGGATCAGATATTCTCTTAGTATGGATTTTCTGTGCTAAATGCTATTTCATTTTACATCTTAACCCCTGTTTGAACGGACTCTACTTAAAGGTCTGTCAGTGAAGCTTTGGTCAGCCAGGTACTGGAGTCAGCGTAAATTCAGTTTTCCTTTCTAATCTTCAGCTACAATTACCTGGCAAGCATCTACTCCTCCTTCCAGGTATCCAGCACACAACATCCTGGGGGTTATGTCGCCATCATACACTTCCTCTCTGTTGCAGGTTTTGGAATCAATAAGTTTCACTGTAGCTTCCTGAAGAGCATTTGGAGTTGGACCTGAGGGAAAATACAATTTGGGTGGTCATCCACAGAAGTACAGTGCAGTTGTTACAATACATGAGGAGCATTTAACATCTTACAGAGAGACAGCTTGGCTTAATTTGACACAAAGGTTTTGCCTGTTGATCTGTCTAGGACAGGCCCTTAGGGACATGTTGATGCTCTGATATAGGAGCTGGCCCATGAAAACAGAAGCAACAATTGCAAGATGCCTAGCGCAAACCCACGTGATTTGTGCGTGTTTCCTAGTATGCCACGGAACACAAATTAACTAGCACTTGGACAGATGAAAACATCTTGTCTCCTTGGCTAAACCTGCTCTCAGTGTGGCCTCCTTGGCTAAGTCACCATCTGCACATTTACCTGAAAGCCTATGGAGTTATCTGCAGCTTCTGGCTAGGGCTGGGAGAATGTTTTTTAAGTGTTACACAAACATAGGCATGGCTGGGCTATCTGAAATGGAAAGGCTGGGAAAAGAAAATAATCTTCTTCCTTCTTCTTTCTTCAGTAGCTCTCTTTGTCCACTCTCCTTTTAAAACACAAGCCTGATGGTTGTAATTAATTAAGCTTTTTGCTCACAGATGAAGCACTGGGCTTGCTGCTGTACATGACTATAGAAGGGGGATCCATTCCCTAGGAAATCAGAGCCAGTCTCATAAGGATCAGAGAACTGGATACTTTGCCATGTGAAGAAAGGCTCAGAGACACTGTGTTTGTTCAGCCCAGAGAAGAGAAGGCTTAGAGGAGACCGTATCACCATGGACCAGGACATAAAGGGTGGCTACCATGAGGATGGAGACTCCCTTTTTACAAGGAGTCACATGGAGAAGACAAGGGGTGATGGGGTCAAGTTACTGCTGAGGAGATTTTGATGGGACTCCAGAAGAAAATCACAGAATCACAGAATGTTAGTGGTTGGAAGTGACCTCAAAGGACCATTCAAGGTCAGCCCCTTGCAAAAGAAGGATCACCTAGAGTGGGTCACACAGGAACACATCCGGGTTGGAAAGTGCTTCCCTGTGAGAATAGTTGGACACTGGAATCACCTTCCAACGGAAGCAGCGGGGTCCCCTACACTGGACAATTTGAAGACTCAGCTTGACAGGGTGCTGGGCCGGCTCATATCAAATCTGTGACATGGAAAGTTTGGAACAGGTGATCCTTGGGGTCTCTTCCAAGCTGGCATTCCGTTACTTATGCACCACACATGTCACCTGGCAGATGCAGGACTCACCATCGTTGGTGAGTGCTCCCCAGCCTGTGATGACAGCATAGATGTTGTATGGGAAGGTCTGAGCTGGCTCAGGCAGGCAGACACGGTGGATGCTGCTGGTGAACTCCACCCGCTTGGAGAGCTGCACTAGTGCAATATCATAGTCGTGCTCTGGGTAGTGGTACTGCTCGTGAACAATAATGGTCTTGACTGATCGTTTCAGGCTCGGTGGCTTCAGAAGTGCTCCAAAAGTAGCAGTCCACTTCTGAGGGTGACTCATGCTGGAAAAAGTGAGAGTGTTGTAAGTACTTAGCTGCAAACATCAGTGTTTATATTTAAAATTCTCAGCACCTTTACTGTAAAACTCCTTTAAGTCAGCTCCCTACTAGAGACTTCAGATAGTCATAATTTTCTGTATCAGTGTCCCATAGCTGTGGGCTGCTGCTAGAAGAAGGCAAGCCTGCATTCCATCTTCCCATGGCAGAGGGGTTGGAACTAGATGATCTTTAAGGTCCCTTCAAACCCAAATCATTCTACAAAACTAGGAACCAATGCCTTCTTGGGGTGCATCAGGAAAAGTGTTTTCAGCCGGGCTAGGGAGGTTCTTCTCCCCCTCTACTCTGCCCCGGTGAGACCACACCTGGAATACTGTGTCCAGTTTTGAGCTCCCCACTTCAAGAGAGACAAGGGACCTGCTGGAAAGAATCCAGTGGAGAGCCATGAAGATGACTGGGGTACTTGAGCATCTCCCCTAGGAAGAGAGACTGAGAAATCTGGGGCTATTTAGTCTGGAGAAAAGACTGAGATGAGATCTGATCAATGTATACAAATATCTGAGGGGTGGGTGTCAAGTGGATGGGGCCAATCTCTTTTCACTGGTCAGCAGCAACAAGGCAAAGAGCAGTGGCTACAAATTGGAACATAGAAGGTTTCACCTCAACATGAGGATAAACGTCTTTACTTTGAGAGTGTCAGAGCACTGGGAACAGGCTGCCCAGAGAGGTTGTGGAATCTCCTTCTCTGGAAACCTTCAAAGCCTGCCTGGATGTGTTCCTGAGCAAACTACCCTGGGTGACCTCTGCCTTGGCAGGGGGTTGGATCTCCAGAGGTCCCTTCCAACCTCTAAAGTTCTGTGATTCTGTGAACCATGGCATCATATACCTCCCATCCTTTATCTGTGATCTATTGGTTATGTGACTGCAGGGTGTCATCAAATAAAAAAACGTTTTTGCTAGAAAACTCTTCACCTCTGTTACTGTTTTTGCACTTTAATAATCTGTCCAATCAGCTGTTCCATTTTGCACTTCCTGCAGCTTCAGGAACATCTGAAACGTTTAGAGTGGAAATTAGAAGAAAATTGTTGACTGAAAGGGTCCTCAAAGACTGGAACAGGTTTCCCAGGGAGGTGGTTGAATCCCCATCCCTGGAGGTGTTTCAGAGAGGCAGAGATGTGGTGCTGAAGGCCATGGTTTAGCACCACCCTTGTCAGAGTTAGAGAACAGTTTGACTGGAAGAGCTGAAGCAGCTTTTCCAACCAAAATGTTTTTCTGCTTCTGTGATTTTTCCCCTAGAGAGTCAGGGTGTGGTGCAGATCTGGAAAGCCAGACAGCTGATAGAGATGGGACACACTGCTGCACGCCTCAGAGGTGGGGACTTACTCCCTGAAGCAGTGTGCGGCGGAGACGAGCCAGGTGTTGCTGATGAGCGTGGCGCCGCAGCGGTGGATGTTGTTGTACTGCAGGCTGGCCTGCCAGGGCCAGTCCCCAGTCTCTGCAGAGGACAGGCCGCCCACGATGCGCAGGGACGAAGACTTGGCCATCGACTTCACCGATCTGTTCTGCCGCAACCCACAAACTGCCGGGAGGAGGAGAGGCTCTGTTAGCTGCTCCTCTGCTCAGGGACCCTGCCTGTCCGTGGCTGTGCAGAGCGGATCCAGCGGTACACGCCACCTCAGTTCCTCTAATAGTAGTGACATCAACTGGGAAACAAATCTTCCACCAGGCACCCACCTCCGACACCCTCATGCACAACCTATCCCGGTAGAAATCTGAACGAGCAATTGACTGTTACGGGAAGCCATGATGTCAATCATTCAGGCTCAGCTGCAGGAGCAGACCAAATAAGGAACTAAAACCTTCACCACACACCTAGAACAATTCCCAAACACAGGGATTGGCAACTGTAATGTCCCAGATAATCCAGCATCAGGATAAAAGATGAACGAGGCTAAATCTAGGCTGAGAATGATCCAAGCTGTAGTTTTGTACCATGCATGCAGGCAGGTTACACCAGCAAGATGTCCCCTGGAGACAGGCAACTCTGCGTGGCACAGTCGGCAGGCAATGAGCACAATGAACAAAGGCATGGATGCCTCCAGCACCACATGCATCCATGACAAAAAGTATTTTCCTCCAAACCCAGAGAGAAATGAAAGTATCCACGGTTTCAGCCATCAGATGCAAGATATTCAGAAGCAGCTGAAGCTCCCCCCATAGCTTTAGTAACTTTCTCAATGGACAGAGCTGCTTCAGCTGTCTTGTCTCATCCCAATGGCTGTTTTCTCCCATCCAAACAGTTGTCTTCTCCCGTCCAAACATCATCAAATCCACCTTACCTGGACCGTGACCCACCAGTTCTCATCCAGGCCTGGATTTCAGATAGACATTAGAAAAGCTGACAGACAGGACTATCCCAGTTCATTGACAGAGAGACAGAGCTAAGAATTCTTTGCATACTGACAACACAATTCAAAGCATTGCACTGGCTGTCTCCTGCAGATGGTGACCCAGAGGGGGATCATGCAGAAATGGGTCACTGAAAGCTGCCAGCCCCAGGGCCCTTGAAGTGCTCAGAAGTGAAACACTGGAGCCAAGCAGAGCATAACCTTTGCCCCTTCCTGCTAGGATCTACCCTGGCATTTAAAACCATAATGAAGGAAACCAGTGAAATCTAAATCCACTTGTCAGTGAAATCTAAGTCTTCATTTCCAACATGAAAAAAAGGCTGGAGAATATACTACAAGTGCTAAGGCTGCAGAAGCACATTTCCCTCCTCAGAGCCATTGGATAACCCTCAACTGCTGGTTCTAAACCCATATTCCTAGCAACCACTTGAGCAGTAAGTGTCCAAAACATGGGGGGAAAACTCGCAGTTCCTTCAGTGCCCCAGAACAGCAGCACCTGAAACAGACTCCAAAAGTGATATTATTTAATCCTTCATTACTTGGCAGCCTTCCCAGAGTTAAAAGCCATCTCGTAAGCAAGGATGGCTATTGATGATTGCTAGATCCCCAAACTGCCTAACTTCTCTGAAAGCTTAAAAACACCTCTAAAGTAAACTAACTACCTAAAGCCTATAGCAGTGCCTTGAGAAGATCTTACTGCTTTGTATTTCCATAAGGAACAACTTAGTGCTGCTAGCCCTTCCAGATCCAGAATGTTTTCATGCTCCTTACAGGTAACTTCTGTAGCCTTCCTTATAGCCCCTCCTTCCTTCCACAGTGTGCACTGAAGACAATGACACACTGCTGATTTCTGACCATATAGGAAACTTTTCACAGCAAACTCTGGTCCAGACTCTTCTGCTCCTACTAGTTTTCAGAAAGTTTCCAGGTTGTGCTGGAGGTCTCTACTGGGCTGCCACACTTCAAGCTCCAGCTGAACAACACATTCAGGTATAAACCTCATCTCTCAGTGTATGTACAGAGTAGTAACAGGCAGCAGTGAGGAGAGGAATTGTTGTGCTAGTGTCCAAGGCAAGCACATATGGAAAAGATTCTGCAGTTGCAGCTCCAAGATGCAGTTCTAATACTTGGCATCAAGGAGACAGAGGACAAGGGTGTCTGCTCTGTACAGGTAGGATTAGACATGACAAAGTCTTCCATCTCAGTGCATGTTATAATGAATTTATCCTAGAGATTCCTTCTAATAAGAAGCTGCTCTGCTGTAAAACACAACTGAACCCCTGGTAAGTACTCTGCTGTCTTCAGCACCTCACAGTGCACCTTGTAGCTCACTGCTGTGCCTCACAGTCAGTCAGCCCAGACCCATTCAGTTCCTTCACTTACTGAAAGCCCTCCTCACTCTCTCAGTTTTACTGAGTACCCCTAGGAGCCATCTGAAATCCCTTGGTTTTCATGGCTTACTCTCTGAATGTCCAATCAGACAATTAAGCAAACACAGTGGAAAAGCTCTCACTTGTACCAGCAGCAACTCAATCAGTCTAGAGACAAAGAACTGTCCTGAACATTACAGTGCTCAGCCATCTGCTTCTTAGATGGCAGGAGTTTACATTCAAGATGTGCTCTCCTCCTTCCACGCCAGCGCTACTGGAGCCAGAAGCATGCTGCCAGGCACTTACGTATCGGCACCTCTCTCTCTCCTCTGCCCAGTGATGGGGATCCCCACAGAGCACTCGCAACTTGCTCTTCACACATTATTTGCTCTTTCATCACAAGATTGTTTATACTTTTAGAAGAAGGAACATCTCATTGCAAAAAATACCAACCAGAGAACTCAGCAGTGGATGGAGACTTTTTTCTAGAAGGGATTTTTATCCCATCACCTCCGTTTTCAAGCCAGTTTTCCTAAGTATGCCAGAAGATACTAATAAAAACGGCTTCCTCATGACTGAGTAGGATGTCTAACCACACAGCCTCCATGTGTGAAGTTCAAGGTCACATTCATTACACAGGTAGATGAGGAAAGTTCAGGGTCACATTCATTACACAGGTAGATGAGAAAAAGCTTTTGAGAGCCAGGAAAAGTGCTCAGAGACTCTTAATACTAATTAAAACAACTGGAGATCTCCCAGGCTTAAACAGCCCTCACTTACTGTCATTGAAGAGGGCTTCTGCTCTTTTCGTCTCCATATCTGAAACAAACAAATAGTCAGGGTGAGGCCAGGGCAGCACAAACAATTTCCTGTCTGTACAGTTGTTCACCAACAGCCATTTGAGTACAGGGCACATTAGGAGGTACAGCTGAGGGGGCTGCTGGAGAAATGAGTGTAGCTCAGGTGTGGACCTGTCCTTGTCCTGGCTGTCACACTCCTCTCTTACCCATCCATCCAGTATCCTCAGGGGACCAGGTATAGGGGTTCCCCCACTCTGCCGGACTTTGGTGTTTTCAGAGGGGCAGTATAGATAAAACAAGTCCTTTATTATTCAGGATCCACAATTTTGTTTGAGATATATTTTTACAGTGGAAAGTTTTAATGTTCTTTTTTTTTTGTAAGACATCAACTGGCTGCATTTTACACCAGGCTGAGGGACAGGGGTCCAGTACTCACTCTGTGCCCTTCTCAAAAGCAGATTCATAGAATCATTACCATTGGAAAAGACTTCTATGATCATCAAGACCTCTAAGGCCTGCATTGACTTCACTGCAGCAATAGCAGCTTGCAATAGCAGTGGTCCACCTTCTTTCCTCCTGCCTAGTACTGAGCAACAAGGTGTCTGGTACACCAATAGTAAATGAGGTGATTAATGGAAACGTATTGCATGGCACAGCAGGCTCTAGCAGTGAATTTCCTCCTTTCACGTGCACATTGCATGTTTGTGGGCAACACAGGATGCTCATGTTTGCAGTCACAAGCACTGGCTCAAGGTCGAAGTCCATTGCCTTGCTTCCTGAATGCTGCTTTTACCAGAGCTGCCATTTGAGCTGACGGCAGTCAAAGCAAAGTTAAAAATAAAATAAATCCAAACAACACACTTTAAACACAACTTTAAAATAGTGATTCTTGTACGGTATCTTCTCAATGCTGATCAATATCTAAAAGGTAGGGGTCAAGAGGATGAGGCTGAGCTCTTTTCTGTGATTTCCAGTGATAGGACAAGGGACAATAGGCACAAACTTGAACCCAGCAAGTTTTACTTAGAAATGAGGGGTAACTTCTTTGCTGTGTGATCTAGGTCACCCTGCTTTAGCAAGGGGATTGGACCGGGTAATCTTCTAGCCCCCACCACGCTGGGATTCTGGGATCCACTTTGTGTTTTGTAGCTGGACAGCCTTTCTCAGCAGATCCTTGTCCTTATCCATCCACTTAATTTCTCTTTTCTCACTGCAGCCACACAGAATAACATCCTAGTTGTGATCCAAAACCACACCAAGCCAGGAGGAATCTCTTTTGAATGCAAAGAGCTCTGGCTCAGCCCTGTTGACTGCAGTGCTTGTATCACTTGTGTTTTGCTTGTGGGCTTGGCACCCCTCCTGGTATGCACGTTGAATTGCCTGGTTGCAATCCACCATTACTAGACATGTGCTCATTCATTTCTTAATCTGACATGAAGCAGACTGTGATAGAAAAAGGAAACAAACAGAGCTGCAGTGCACGCACAGCCTAGCTGTGGGGAGTGCTGCGCAGCAGAGGCACTGCCAGGGCTGCAGGCACTGCTCTAGTCTAGAGTGTAAATTAAGTTATCCTTGGGCATTTATGTAGCAACGCAGCCTGACTGAAACCAGGAACTGCTCACATCGTGAAGAGGCTTTACTGGTGAGCAACTGATGACTTGCAAGGGTCCCTTTCAGCCCAAATACTTGCAGAAGACCTTATAGTACAGGTCTTCTGCAGGTCAGCTGTAAGCTGTCTGCCGTGGACAATGGGGTTGGTTTTGTTGGCAAGATCCCCTATAGCAAACCATGACAATCCCAGCCAGTAAAAACTAGGGTTCAGAGGCTGTGTTTGATTAGCGGATGGGAAAACGTGTGCTGGGCTCTGCTAAGGATTTGGCTGCTTCACTTCTGTATTGGCTAGAAGAGTTTTGAAAGACCTGGCCCTACTGGTGTACTTGATGAGCAGCCATTGTTTTCCCAGAAATTCCTACAACTTTCAGAACTGGTCACTCTAGGATTTTATAGCTGGAAACTGGTAAGAAACCACCAATTGTAATCAACAGTGCAAGAGCACTTTTTGCCTTCAAGTGCCATATTAATAATCATGTTTTCTCAGCTCCTCTCTGGGTGGGGAGACATTTACCTCATAATGCTTAATTATAAAGCCTGTGGTCAATTATTAACACTTGTATTATGCTGCAAAGCTCATTGAGGAGACAAAAAGCAGCTGGTTCAAGCAGGGTGCTGGAAGCAGCAATTCAGTTGGCATGTTCTCACCACACTGAGTTCCGCTGGCACACAGCTCTTCTGCAAGGCATCTCTCTGTAGCTCTGCCTTTTTACAAAGCACCTAGAGAAAACTACCAGCTTCTCCTGGGCAATGTGTGTAATTGAAGAAATGAGTTTTACACACACACACACAGACACACTCACACACTGCAAGTCTTATATAACGTATCTGCAGGGCTTTGAGTTTTAGCATAAATCAATCACAGAACCATTTAGGGTTGGAAAGGACCTTAAGTATCATCCAGTTCCAACCTCCCTACTAGACCAGGTTGCTCAAAGCATACTTCATAATCTACAGCAGCTATGCAGCTGATGTACTCTGCTACCCACCTACTGCTAAAGGAAAAAGGCCTGTGAGACCCATCAATAAAATCAGTGTTGGATTTTGCTGGGCAGGGGCACTGCTTATGCCAGGTACAGTGTCATGGAACCATGGAATGGTATGGGTTGGAAGGGACTTTAAAGTTCATCCAATTCCAACCCACACTGCCATGGGCAGGGACAGCTTCCACTAGACCAGGTTGCTCAAGGCCTCATCCAACATGGCCTTGAACACCTCCAGGGAGGGGGCATCTACAACCTCCCTGGGCAACCTGCTCCAGTGTCTCACCACCATCACTGCCAATAATTTCTTCCTAAATTCCAGTCTCAACCTCCCATCTTCCAGCTCAAATCCATTGCCCCTCATCCTGCCACTACAAACCCTTGTCAAAAGTCTCTTCCCAGCTCTTCTGTAGCCCACTTCATGTAGTGGAAGGCTGGTATAAGGTCTCCCTGGGGCCTTCTCTTCTGCAGGCTGGACAGAACTCTCCCTGCCTGTCTTTACAAGCGAACTGATGACATATCTCACACTGGATGCTAGAACACAAGTACTAGAGAAAACATTACAGCAATAGAGAAAACCTCAAAGTAAAAGGAGTATTTAAGAGATTAAGTCTATCCACAGTCATAGGAAACCCCTTTGTGAAGATTAGGACAGATGAAATTATGGGTACAATACCTAGGATTCCTAACCAGGACTCCACACACAGAGCACAGGGATGTGTTTGGAAACCTGAACTAGATGACACTATTTTCACATAAGCCAATTCTACAGTAGGTCCTGTCAGAAGCTGGAAGCACTGTGGGCTAGGTGATACTGCTGCTAACTGGGTTGCTTGCTGGCTTACCTCAGCAGAGGCTTGCCTGCCTTTGTTACCAGTTTTCCACCTTGGCCAGGTGAACAGCACAGCTGCTCACGTGGTGCCAGGCAGCGTGCTGCAAGCCCTGCCTTGAAGCAATCACTTGTAAAGCATGAGAGACAATCTTGCTGCCCTGCTCATTTACTCGTTGCCCTAGTTGTGTGCACCATCAAGAAAAAGCATCAATTAGTAACAATTAAAGTGTCATCTCTTACTCTAGCCACACAGAGCTGCAAAAATAGTTGTTTGTGCTGCATTTAGCAAAACAGGCTTCAGGCATCTGCCACTGTAAACAAGAACGAGTCCAACTTGAACATTCCTTGCCTACCCATAAAATAGAACTTGCTGTTTAATTAAATCTTGCCTAACTTGAAAGAGAAAACTAATATTTAAATCAAAATCATGGCAAAGTGGCTCAGGAATTCCATCTTTCAATTCTGTTCACCAACTGGACAAGCAATTTGGTTCATATAGAGATTTTGTATATTTAGTAAATTGAATAACTTCAAGTACACTTAAATTCATAGATTCATGGATTCATGGAATGGTTTAGCTTGGAAGGGACCTCAAAGATCATCCAATTCCAAACCCCTGCCATGGGCGGGGACATCTCCCACTAGACCAGGTTGACCAAGGCCTTATCCACCCTGGTCTTGAATACTTCCAAGGACATGACATCCACAACCTCCCTGGGTAACCTGTTCCAGTGTCTCACCACCCTCAGCCAAAAGAATTTCTTCCTAGTCTTGAGTCTCAATCTCCCTCCTCCAGCTCAAAGCCATTGCCCCTCATTCTGTCACTAGAAGCCCTTGTCAAAAGTCCCTCCCTAGCTTTCTTGCAGCCCCCTTCAGGTACTGGAAGGCTACCATAAGGTCTCCCCAAAGCCTTATCTTCTTAAGACTCAACAGCCCCAAATCTCTAAATTATTGATCTTATTTTCTGGCTAATGAGATTAAGAGTACTAACATCTGTAAATAACTTCTTTTTTTCTCTTCAACACACATGCTTGAGCAAACATAGAAAGGAAAGGAAAATAAGCAAGAACATCTTTTCATTGATACCTGTTTATAACAACAGCCAGTTCAGGCTAGGATTACTAAGGAACTTCAGTATCCAGAGCCTGTGGATCTATCTGGCAACATCTAAAGGTTTACAGGTCCATGGCTAATTGCAGAGTGGATGTGGCCACTTAATCTCTGAGGGATACCTTAACTGTAACAATTTCCCCCAATAGAGAGAATTACAAAAAGCCCAGCTGCAGCAGAAACAGAGGCCTCACCTACCTCAGTGGTATGTAGGGTAAGAGCAGTGCATGCAGTCACAAAAAGGGCAAGTTCCAGCAGGTCATCACCCTGGGCAGCTGTGAGGAATGTTTTTGTCAGCATGGACAGGTCGGGGGTAATAGCTGTGTACTCTAATACTATTTAATTACTTTAAAGCCCATAAAGGCTCAAGACACCGAGGCGAAATGGGAGTGAGAGCAGTGAGCAGCAGATTCAGCCATATTCCAAAAGGAAATCCAGGAGTTTCCTGAAAGATGGCAAAGCATGAGCATGAAAGGCGTGCTCTTGTGTGGTGACACAGTGCATGTCATCCCCCCACAGCCTTCCAGTGTTCTCCATGCTCTATCTACAGAAATGACTTCTCCTTGTAGAAGCAGGAACATACGTTAGATACAGGTGGTGCAATTCTCATTTCTTCAACAGGTAGCCTGTTAGAGACAAGACAAAGGCTTTGTGCTTCTAATTGTCCCTGTCATCCTCCTTGCTTTTGTCCACTGGGCCTGTCCTCACATCCATAACCTGCCCTTGCTCCCAGCCATCAACCACATCTTAATTCTGTGCACGACAACAGACAAAGGTCCACAGCTTACAGCTTCATCTGGACATCCCGCAGCCCAAGAAGGGATCTGCAGGAAGAAGGAGGCATTTTTTCTTCCTGAGCTACACTCACACTCCAGTTGCCATCAAGGTCGCATCCCAGTAGGGGCAGCCCAAGTTACTTGCAAACTCTTCAGGCAAGGCAGAGAAAGGGAAAAGCAAAAAGTGAGTGAAGGAAATAATGAAATCACACTTATCTGGGTCAGCTAAGAAGTCAGGCCAGGATTATTTCCTGTTTAATTCCTTCACCACAAGCGTGTCCTTGCAAAATAGACATTTCAGTCCCACTCATTCCACTCAGTCTCTCTGAAATATACCACCTTGTGCCATGCCAATGGCATCAAGGCCAAGGAATATCAGATCTCCACTGTGATTTCCCCGTGTACAGGTGTGTGTCCCACTCCTCCAAGCTGCTGCTGTGGCTGGTAAAGTACAAAACCCCAGATTTCTGCCTGTGTTATCTGAGAGCAAACTTATCTCAGTCATCGAGGTCAGACAGTCGTCTGCATGTCTCCCACAAACATGGATAAAGATGTGAGAATCTTTCTCACAGGTCCTACACTTTTTAAGGAGCTTTAGCAAGCCCCAGATGCCAGATAAATAAGAAACAGTCACAGCTGACTTGTTGATCAAAACCAATTCATGACTCATTGTTCGTGGTCAAAACCCTTAGCTGTGCAACAGGTGGGAACACTTCCTACTCATTTTGAACAGTGCCAGGGATCTTGCAACCAGTTTCTTTCTGACATCACAGGCACATTCCCAAAAATAAATTCTGGGAGGCTTCCAGCCCACCTGACAAAATAAAATAGCCTGGCAAGCTGCTCTGAACTTGACTGAACAAGGATTCCGGTGACTCTACTTCTAACCAAGAAACCCTGAGGAAAAAAAAATATCAGCCTGGAAGGCGAGCTCCTTGGTGCCAGAACTGTACAGAGAACAATCTGTAACATCTGCTTGCAGTGCCAGTGGAAGAACAAGTCCTAATGTGGGTGGTTCCAAGTAATTGGACTTTGACATCTCATTTTGCTGGCCCTCATGATGCTGTTCAGAAAAGACAGGACACAATTTGCTTGGTTCTCCACTGAAAAATAAAGTTTAGACTTCCAGTATAGTTTGTAGATAATTGCAGAGATGTCTACAGACAGACCCCCACTGCGGTAGAGAAGTGCAGAGATTTCTACCAAGTGGGGTCTGCAGACAAGTTCAGACATCTCTGCCACCTTCTATGTTCTGTCAAAGCTATAGGGGATGTCTGTAGACATCACTGTCCATGACCTGAGCTAAAGAAGCATGTTTCTAGCTAAACAAGAAAGCAGGGACTTGAGTAACAACACATCTGGAGATACCCTGGTACAAAGATGTTTTTGCAGTCCTATGAAAAGCACACCTCCTGTCTGGAGGTGATACAAACCAGAGACAATATTATTTTGTTTCTCTTTAAGTTTTGCATGCTTACTATTTTTGTCACATCAGTCAAGCTCCTCTCTCTTTTTGAAATATGCTGAGGTAAGAAAACATTTACAGTTTTTTGTGGTTTTGTTTTGTTTTGGTTTGGTTTTGTTTTGTTTTTTTTCTTTTTTTTTTCTTTTCCCCCCCTAGTTCTAAGGAATGAAGATCCAAAGCAAGTTCTACCCCTAATCTGGCAATCCACTATGTTTTGAACCGCAGATGAAGATCCTGCATGCTGCACCCAATTTGCAGGAGTTTGAGCTGATCCTCACATCAAATAATTTGACTGAGGTGCAGGTTGGGACATGGTGTCAAACAACAAGATGATTAGATCCAGGCAGGAAGTCTTAAGGAGGTTCTCCTTATCAGGCCATCCCAGCATGCAATATAAGTAAGTGCCTGACCTGGATTTGTTCAGCTAGTTAGCTAAAGTCAGCTCTACTGTGGCCCTCAAATCAGAATCTTTTGATAAGGTGATTACAATGAACAGGTTAATTATTTTTTACAAGCCATTATGAAAATGTTCTGAGATTGCCTCCAGATAAACATGGATTCCAGTTGGCAAACCCATCAGTTACAATGAAGCAAGAAAGGTGCTGCAGAACATGAAGAGAACCTAGGGCTTCGTAGCATTCTTTGACTTAAATACTGATGTTGGTCAGGGTGCTTGAGGAGGGGAGAGAGGTAGGAAATGCAAAGCCCAGATCCTTCTTTGGACTTCCAGGATCTGTTTAAAATGGTCACTTCTCCCAGGTGTGAGGAAGAGGCTCTACAAATTGAGACCTGCATTTCCTCTAAAAGTACTGGAGTGGCCTGCCCTATGCTCTTCACTTGAGTCAACTTGCTTTCAGCTGGCAGCATCAACAGGAGCTTGCCTAAGCCTCATGGCTCTGCCAGCAAAGAAGGATCTCAATGGAAGCTTTTATTGTCATCTCCTAGAAATGACAGGAGGGTGTTTGTGCTCCTCTGTGCCACCATTGCACAACGCTAGGCTGAGAGTGAGGAGCAGACCTGTGCAGTCACTGTTTCAGGGTTAGGCTGGAAGAGCCAAGGCAAGCAACACCAACTTTATCAGACAACTTTATCAAAGTAACAGGGAGATGCTATCTTCTAACTGAGACCAACTCTTCAATAAAAACATTGTGATTCAATTGTATCAGCTAATTTTGTTAACTGGTGCCTTACTGCAATAGGCTGGGGCAGATCAAGGTCAACTGAAACAGTTTTGAGTCACTCCCCACGTTTGCCCCATGGAGTAAGAGCAGTAAGTTAAAAAACTCAATGAGAAGATCACAGCCCCTTTTTCACAAGCATTTTTGTCCCCTTCCCAATCTTTTCCTTTGTGTAAGACACCAAATTGAAATGAAGCTTCAAAATGCATTAAATCACAGTCTGTCTTTAAAACAACCAAAAACTCTTTGAATCCGTGTAGCTGATGCCCACACACCAGTTCTCTCTTGGAGGAATGCCACATGCACTGGTGAACAGGAACCACTGGCACATAAACCACACTGTGGAGAAGTGGTGATGCTTTGCCCAAGGGGATGTCACCCGGCATCTGAGCCATTCCCCTGGGGAAGACTTGCTGGCCCATCAGGATACAGTGTGTGTGTGACAGCTCATGTGTGAGTTTCACTGACCGCTGCAATGCAGCATGCCCAGTTCAAGCACCAAGAGGGTACTCCTGGTTGTTTCTGAGTGGGAGAAATTCTGGATCCATCCAGCATATCATCTGGTCCAGGCTTCTTTCTTCTCAGCCATCTGGTCTCTGCAGATCTCTGCTGGTTTAAGTAGTCTGATGTGGAAAAGCAAGCAGCAAGTGCCCACCTGTGTGCTGTACTGTCACCTTGGTGTTAGTGGTAAGCAGATCTGCAAACCCAAATGGAACAAGCATCTAACCTTTCCTTTCAAGGAGCAATTCATTCTTGAGAAGTCTGATACCCAGAGAACAAGCTGACTATACTGAGTGAAGACAAGTCAGAGGCAGCTACACAGAAATTGTCTACCAGGTCAGGCATGCAGAAGAAGGGAACAGGTGTCTGTTTGGTAATTTACTAACTCAAAAAGCTTGTGCTACTAATTTTCATGTCCTGCAGGTGCAAGTTTGCTTTATAAGGAAGGGAGTAGATCCTCACCTGAGAAGTCACATGGATGGTAATGTTTGCCCTTTCTTTTCCTTTCCTGTGAGGAATTTGCAAGAATTTGATCCTCCCACCAACCAGTATTTTTTCAGTGCATTCTCTGTTTCCTTCTTGTCTTTTAAAGTATTTTCAGCCTCCTCAGTAAAGCAAAGTCCTAGGGAGCATGTACTGTATATTGAAGCACTGTGGTGGGGCTCGTGCTCTTGACCCTTTCAGTAGCATAAGGTTGGTACTGCAGCTTAGAGGCAGCTGCCACAAATCAACTGCTTCTGTTTATTCATATGTATGACACTGAAAAGTTTATGCGTTACCACAGGTGTTCTCCTAACTGAATGGGCAGGAAAGGCTGTTCCTCAGTAACAGCCATTACAAGAATGGGATAATCAAGTTCCACAGATCAGGAAAGGACAAGAACTACCTTTAAGAAACATGTTTGGCCAGTCCCAGACACAAACCCAGGCTGGGTGCAGAGTGGGTTGAGAGTAGCTCTGAAGAAAGAGGCTTGAGAGTGTTGGTTGCTGAGAAGCTGAGCTTGAGCCAGCAGTGCCCTCATGCAGCCCAGAAGGCAGCTGCGTGCTGGGCTGCAGCAAGAGGAGTGTGGCCAGCAGGGCAAGAGAGGGGATTCTGCCCCTTTGCTCTGCTGAGACCTCACCTCCAATATTGCATACAGTTCTGGTGTCCCCAGCAAAAGAAGGATGCAGAGCTGTTGGAGTGAGTCCAGATAAAAGCCATAAAGATGATCCAAGGGGTGGAGCACCTCTGCTATGAGGACAGGCTAAGGGAGCTAGGGTTGTTCAACCTGGACTCTGGAGGGATCTTAGCAGGATCCTACAGGAAGGCTGCAGAGCGATGCCTTCTAAGGGTGTCTAGAGGCAGGACAAGGGGGAATGGTTTGAAGCTGATGGAGAGCAGAGTTAGACTGGATCTGAGGAAGAGGTTCTTCCACTAAGAGGGTGGTGAGACTCTGGAACAGGATGCCCAGGGAGGTTGTGGATGCCTTCTCTGTACTGTACTTACTTGAGATGGTAGAAGCTCTGACATCGATTTTCAGGGGCCCTCTGTATTTCTTCAGACCCCTCCGTAAGATCCTTTCAACTCTGTCTCGCAGGGCTTCTCTAGAGTCCGTGGAGGAGAACCAGAATGTGAGCAAAGCCTCTGCCACCACACCTTCAGCATCTGGGCTGCAAGCCAACAAAACACTCCGGTTACCTTCAGCCCATTTCTCCATTTTTAAACTTTTTAACTTTAGCCTCTCTAGCAATGGCAATGTAACATAAAGGATCAGACACAGTTTTGGACATTTTTTGTGCATTTTTGAGAGAAGCAATTGCCGAAAGAAATCCAGGCAAATGCTGAATAGCCAAATGTATCTCAGGCTAGAAGCATGCATGATGCTTTCTGTAAATAAATGGCCAGATCAGTCTTATAATGGAGTCTAAAAAGAAGTCCCTAACCATATAGGGACTTCTACTTGAGACAGAAGAGCAGGAGGGAATGATCTAATGCAATGCAAAGCTGGACACACAGCACTTCAGAAACAAACAGGCAGATGGTTCATGGCATATAGACAGACCTTTCCAGGGCCTTGTACACACAGAATAAACTTTTCCAATCAGCATCCAAAAGGTACTTGAACAAAGGGGAATGACTGCACCACCCAATTCCAGCACTGCATCCTCTTGGGAGAATTTAAGTAATAACCTCACATTCTGCAACAAGAAATGAAACCCAGTAGCATGTCCACAGGCTGATTATCACAGTCCAGGAGATAGACCACAAAAGGGGCCTTTAACATCTGACTGAGCAGTGCAGCAGCCCCTGCAATAGAACCTACAATTCCATATTCAGATGAAAGATCAGTCTTTGAGAACCCTTTCAGCCACAAAGTTCCTCCTAATACCCAATGTAAACCTCTGGTTCAACCTGAGGCCATTTTCTCTTGTCCTCCTTCATACAGGAGTGAGCAGGTAGCTCTGTCTTAAGCATCATTCAGGTTCGAAAGAAAAGAGATTTTCAAGGTATAAGGCACGCAGCTTACAGAGGTCATGCAGGAAGGCTGTGATCTTCCAAAGGAGCACATATGAACACAGACAGAGGTTCTGCTACTTCCAGTGAAAAGAAAGGAAAGGCCACGTGTCATGAGCACACCAAGGCATGCTGAGTGTTTCAGAGCTGAGCAGATGCCTGCCTTGTCTCCAGGATCTCATCACAGACACAGAGCAGCTATGCATGAACTTTCCAACAGGTTGGGTCTTCCCTTTGTGCCAATTTCAGCATGATTGCCACTCCATTTATTTTTGAGATATTATCTGATCCAGCTGTGGGTGTTGCTCTGCATTTCTGAGGTGTTCCCTTGCCTCTCCCCCCCCACTCCTCTTCCTGTGCTATGCCACACTGGAATTACCCTATCAACTCATGCAAGCACACCACACCTCTTGAAACCCTCAAGTAAGTATACCCTGCCTTCAATCACCATACAGCAAAGGTCTGGAGCCAAAGGCACCTAGGCAAGATTTCTTTGGTGTCTCTCAGTGAGCAGTGAGCACCATCAGAGGGCTGGAGCACCTCTGCTATGAGGACAGGCTGAGAGAGTTGGCACTCTTCAGCCTGGAGAAGAGAAGGCTTAGAGGAGACCTTATAGCAGCCTACCAGTATCTGAGGGGGGCCCACAGGAGGGCTGGGGAGGGACTGTTCACAAGGTCTTGTAATGACAGAACAAGGGGGAATGGGTTCACATTGGCGGAGGGGAGATTTGAACGAGATATTAGGAAGAAATTCTTCACAGTGAGGGTGGTGAGGCACTGGAACTGGTTGCCCAGGGAGGTTGTGTCTGCTCCCTCCCTGGATGTGTTCAAGGCCAGGCTGGATGAGGTCTTGAGCGTCCTGATCTAGTGGGAGGTGTCCCTGCCTGTGGCGGGGGGTTGGAACTGGATGATCTTTGAGGTCTCTTCCAACCTAGACCATTCTATGATTCTAGGATTTTATGATTCTATGATCACTACTGAATGCATTGTTTATACTGAGCCAAAACCAGGCACCATACCTTCCCAGCAAATTCACAGCAACAAACCTGCTCAGAGCACCTGGGGAGGTGTGAAGCTTGTATATTTGAGAGCAAACAAGCTTCGGTAAGTACAGCATCCCTTTGCATCCCGCATAGCAAATAGAATCATGGAATCACAGAATGGTTTAGGTTGGGAGTGACCTCAAAGATCATCCAGTTCCAACCCCTCTGCCCGATGGGCAGGAACACCTCCTTGGCCTCATCCAACCTGGCTTTGAACGCTGCCAGGCTTGGGGCCTCAGCAGCTTCTCTGCACAACCTGTTCCAGTGCCTCACCACCTCATGGGCAAAAATTTCATCCTAATGTCTCATCTCAATGCAGCTTCTTCCAGATTGAAGCCATCGCCCCTTGTCCTGTCACTCTGCCTTTGTAAATGGTCCCTTTTTGGATGTCCCATAGCCCCTTTCAGGTACTGTAAGGCTGATCTAAGGTCTTACCACAGTAAACACCTCGGTGTAGCTTTAGGAACAAGAAGTAACGAAAACCACTGCTTCTCCCTACAGACTTTCCTTTCACCTTGTCTACACTTACAACTTTAGTCAGCAGCAAACACTGCTCCTAAAGCCGCATTCAAATCACGTCTTGTGTCTAACTGTGGGCTAAGGTAAGGTTACTGATGAACTGGTGGTCACTGTCACTTACCAACAAGACTGTAGTATTACAACAGACAGTTCTATAAAAAAGGTTGTTTTCAGCACTCAAAAGTGGTTAAAAAATCAAATCAAAGATCAGGTATTATTGAAAATGAACAGAGAATAAAAGAGGCAAGAAAACATTGCTCAGTGATAATTCCAACTGCAGATCTGACCATTTCATCTGAAAAAAAGAGAGACGGCAGCCCTGAAAGAGATATGGAGCAGAGTGACAAGGTGGTGAGCAACAACTGCTGCAAGGAATGCCGGAGCAGGCTGGGACTTCCAAGTGGAAAAAAAAAAAAAAAAAAAAAAAAAAAATCTGTGTGGAAACTTNAAAAAGTAAAATTAGAGCTCAGAGAGTAGAAGAGAGAAAAGAGATATGATAGGAGTGTCCAAACCACTAATTGCATGGAGAGAAAGGATAGAGATCAACTTTTCATCACTTCTGCCAGCACTGGAACTAGGGGGCACTGAATGATCCAGAGAAGGTGGCTCTTCACAAGTCACTTCACTCGAGTCCCTACTAAAGGTCTGAGGTGCATGGATTTCAAGAATCCAGGGAGATAGAACAAGTCCTTGGAAATTAACTCCACTGGGGGCTGCTAAACAAAGCTCCTTCAGGAAATCCCAAGTGGTAAATATCTGGAGGTAGGGAGCGTAGCAAGAAGCAGGCATTTATACCTGTTGTGCTGCTATTCTTCTCTTGACATCTACTTACGGCCATGCTTTGAGACCAGTGGTGACGAGTGGGACCTGCTGATCCAGCATAGGCATGCTTGGGCTTTACTTGACAAGCCCAGAAGTAAAATGAAAGCTGCATTGTAGTGAAGGGAAGAGTTCTGAAAACACTTCTATTTTTTGATAGCTTAAGTTGTATCTGCTTTTTAGCTGAAGCTTGCTCAAGTCTGAACTTGTACAGAACTTGGGCTGACTGAAGCTCATCTTCTGCATGAAGATCCAAAGGAGGATATGGTTCAGAAGAAGATTACGCTCAGCTGGCGTCATGCTCTAGTCTTACATACAACAAACAGATCCAGTGGCTCTCTAACTGGGCTTGGGTGTGCTTCATGTGAAGCCAGCTGTGTGCAGTGTTTAGAGTCTCACATACCTCACTCTGATTAAGCGTGAACGGATGTATTTTTTCCTTAAAATGGAATTGTGAAATGTCTTGTCGATCTGTTGAAAAAAGAAAAATAGGAGATAAAAAAAAAAAAAAAAAAGGAGGGAACCAGGCATGTTGAGGTGGATCTTTAAGGTCCCTTCCAACCCGAACCATTCTATGATTCTGTGTTGAGACAGGAACCCCATCACTCCAGTACAGTGATCTGGAAGTGACCAATCAAGGCTGGCTCTGGCTTTCTGCCACCACACACAGCACAGAGGGCACCAGGATTGACCAGAAAGGTTCCCTTAGGTCTGGTTTGGCAGAATGCTCCTCTGGAATGCTTGCTGAACTCACTCCATCATTTGTGTGGGTTGTTCAGAGGCATTCAGTGCGTTTGGGTGCACAGATCTTCTCATTGCTCAATACCACTGCTCTTTTAAAAGGCTGCTGCCAGTTCAGTCCTTCAGCAGCCTTCCTCACAGTGCATTCTTTCTCTTGCCTCACTATGTCTTTAGGATGTAAAGCCCATTATTAGTGTTTTTTAAAGTTCCTTGACTATAAATATTAATTGGAACCTATGGCCTGGCTCAGTGACTCTCTCCAGTTTCATAGCAATCAGGAATTACTACTAATCACTCGTGTTCATTCTGTACCTACCACTCAACTTGCTGGCCAATTTACATCCAATTTACAGCTTAGCCTGTTGTAACCTGGCATCTCCACTACCCAAGTTCCAACTCAGGGCTACTAGGAACTCTATCAGAGATTAAAGGGACAGAGGGCAGGAGGAGAAAGACAGATAAAGACTGCAGAAAACTGAATCTGGCACTATCCCAAACCAGGATGTGGACATCACACATCCCTTAGAAATACAGATACCAGTTACTAGCAGCAGCAATAGCCCTACAGCCACTGTGCTAGCATAGGGTGAAGGAAATTGAGCTGAAGGAGAGTGAGTGTGATGTTCCACAGGCCTCCAGCAAACTGTAAGATCAGAAACTTGCCCCTCAGGAACCATACATAGACAAAGACAGCAACTGTCACAGCAGGCAGGAGCCATCCCAGACACCTGCAAATGGCATCACAAACTCCTCACAGAGTTCAACCAGGCTGCTAAAGCTAGGAGGAGAGTGAACACCAACTGACTTTGCATCAAAACATGGGGCTCATCTGAACGGTTTTGGAAAGCCTCAGCTGGAACAGAGACGTGAGTGATCTGGCATAGCAGTTCCTCAAGAGACTGAGCTCTCATCAAATAAACTAAGAGGACTTAAAGTGCCATGCTTCTGCCTGCTGCAGCCAATTGCAAAGGCATGTGAGCTAGACATTAGAGTCAGGTCATAGGGATAGCTGGAATTAAGGTCACCAGAGTATTCTCATTCCAGCTCCCTGCTTTCAATTGTCCATAATTAGCTCCTGAAAACTTTCACACTGCCACTCAAATTTTGTGTGCTTAGGGAAGAGATTTTCCAGCTTTTAGACAAAAAAAAAGTGAATTAGGCCAATATCCAGAGAAAGGGTTTTGTGGGGGGGTTTCAGTTTGGTTTGGGGTTTTTTTGTTTGTTTGTTTGTTTGTTTTCTAAAAATAATGTTTTTTTTCTAGGAAAAGGACTCTGTGCCCTCTGATTTTTTAAGCATTAAGGAGAATGTGGCCAGCAGATGAAGGGAGGTTCTCCTCCCCCTCTACTCTGCCCTGGCAAAGCCTCATCTGGAGTATTACGTGCAGTTCTGGACTTCCCAGTTCAAGAGGGATAGGGATATACTGGAGAGAGTCAAACATAGCCTATAAGGATGCTGAAGGGACTGGCACATCTGTCTGATGAGGAGAGGCTGAGAGACCTGGTGCTACTTAGCCTGGAGAAAAGAAGGCTGAGAGGAGATCACAGGATGTTAGAGGTTTCAAGGGACCCAAAGAGATCATTGAGTCCAAACTCCCTGCCAGAGCAGCACCATACAATCTTGATCAGATTGCAGAGGAACACATCCAGACAGGCCTTGAAAGTCTTCAGAGAAGGAGACTCTACAACCTCTATGAGGAGCCTGAGCCAGTGCTCTGTGATCCTTACAGTAAAGAAGTTCCTCCCTTGTGTTGAGGCGGAACCTTCCGTGCTGCAGCTTACACCCATTGCTCCTTGTCCTATCACAGGAAGCAAGTGAGAAGAGCCTCTCCCCCCACTCCTGAGACCCAGCGCTCAGATATTGATAAGCATTGGTTAAATCCCCTTTCAGTCTTATCATAGAATGGTTTAGGTTGGAAGGGACCTCAAAGATTGCCTAGCTCCAACCCCCCACCATAGGCAGGGACACCTCCCACTAGATCTGACCAATGTTTACAAATAACTTAAGGGTGGGTGTCAAGAAGATGGGGCCAGTCTCCATTTACTGCTGCCCAGTAACAGGATGAGGGGCAACACACCCAAATTGGAACACAGGAAGTTCTACCTCAACAGAAGGAAATTTACTTTACTCCAAGCATGGCAGACCCCTGGAGCAGGCTTTCCAGAGAGATTTTGGAGTCTCGTTCTCTGGAGATTGTCCAAACCCACCCATGTAGCCTGCCCTAGCACCACCTGCTCTGGTTGGGGGCTTGGACTAGAAGACCTCCAGAGGTCCTTTCCAACCCTCACCACTTCGTGACTCTATAATACTGGGATGTAAAGAGTAGAAATCCAGGAGGGAACAGCTCTTTGGAGAACAACAGTTTTCTGAAGTCTGGGAAAGAACAGTGGTGATGAACTGAAGTTACAAGTGCTTGAATGCCATCAGCCATGCAAATTCCGTGCTGAATTTGGATTCCCCCCTTTGACAACACTATGTTCTACACAACTGCTCTCCTGAGTGGCCAGATTTTGATCTCGGTGACACCAGTTCATATCTTGAATCATTTCGTTGATGTAATTGCCTACAAACAATGCAGTAATTCTGGATGGTGAGTTTGTAATTAAGATACAATTCCAGTGTAATTACACACACTGTCACTAACTGCCCTTCAGTTCAGGCTGAATTCCTTTTTCTAGCTCATGCCCATTGTCCCTGTGCACATCTACAGCTTTTCTTGCCACACACTGGAAGTGAGCAAGAATCACTGGTTTTGGGTCAGATGGGTGTATTCCTAGGATTTTTCTGCCTTCGTGCATACTTGCTAGACCTTTTGCCTTGAGGAACCAAGCCAGTGTCTGAGGGAACTATGGGCTGATCAGCCTGAAGAAGAAGAGGCTGGGATAGACCTCATAGCTTTCTACAACTCCCTGAAAGGAGGTGGGACCCAGGTAGGAGTTGGTCTCTTCTCCTTAGGAACAAGTGATAGGAAGAGAGCAAATGGTCTCAGGTTGAACCAGAGGAGGTTTAGGTTGGAGATTAGTAGCAGCTTCGTGACTGAAAAGGTTATCAAAGACTGGCACAGGCTGCCCAGGGAGGTGGCTGAATCCCCACCCCTGGAGATGTTTCAAAGAGGCAGAGATATGGTGCTGAGGTCGACGGGTTATCACCAGCCCTGGTAGAGTTAGAGAATGGTTGGACTGGGTGATCTGAAAGGGATTTTCCAACCAAAGCAATTCTATGATTCCATGAAAAAGAAAAATCAGATTGTGTGCCTATTACTTAAGGAAATTACATTAACAAGACAAAAAATCAATGAAGTTGAAGGACCACAACTTAGAGAAATAGTTGTATACTAGCCACTTTTTAAATAACTAAACATTTCATGCTGGAAATACCTAGAATCATAGAATCAGTCAGGGTTGGAAAGGACCACAAGAATCATCTAGTTCTAATCCCCCTGCCATGGGCAGGGACACCCTACCCCAGATCAGGCTGCCCACAGCCTCAGCCAGCCTGGCCTTAAACACTTCCAGGGATGTGGCCTCAACCACCTCCCTGGGCAACCCATTCCAGGCTCTCACCACTCTCATGCTGAAGAACTTCCTCCTCACATCCAATCTGAATCTCCCCACCTCCAGCTTTGCTCCATTCCCCCTAGTCCTGTCACTACCTGATAGCCTAAAAAGTACCTCCCCAGCTTCCTTGTAGGCCCCCTTCAGATACTGGAAGGCCACAAGAAGGTCGCCTCAGAGCCTCCTCTTCTCCAGACTGAACAGCCCCAACTCTTTTAGTCTGTCCTCATAGCAGAAGTGCTCCAGCCCTCTGATCATCCTCACAGCCCTTCTTCAGACACACTCCAGCATGTCCACATCCCTCTTGTAATAGAGGCTCCAGAACTGGATGCAGTACTCCAGGTGGGGTCTCACCAGGGTGGAGTAGAGGGGGAGAATCACCTCCCTCAACCTGCTGGCCACACTTCTCATGATGCAGCCCAGGGTCTGGTTGGCTTTCTGGGCTGCAAGTGCACACTGCTGGCTCATGTTGAGCTTCTCATGCACCAGCACCCCCAAGTCCCTCTCCTCAGGGCTGCTCTCCAGCCAGTCACTGCCCAGCCTGTATTTGTGCCTGGGACTGCCTTGACCCAGATACAGGACCTTGCACTTGGCCTTCTTGAACCTAATCAGGTTGGCTTGTGCCCACCTCTGCAGCCTGTCCAGGTCCCTCTGGATGCCATCCCTGCCCTCCAGTGTGTCTGCTGTACCACACAGCTTGGTGTCATCAGCAAACTTGCTGAGTGGGCACTCAATGCCTC
>VWZI01011363.1:1365445-1444465 GCA_013396835.1 Psilopogon haemacephalus | reverse complement strand
TTTATCCATCTGGTGGTCCACCCATCAAGCCCACGTTTCACCAGCATGGAGACCAGGATGTGGTGCAGGACAGTGTCAAAGGCTTTGCTCAGGTCCAGGTAAATGACATCAGTTGCTCACCCCTCATCTGTTAATGTTGTGACCTGTTCATATTTGGCCACCAGGTTTGTCAGGCAGGATCTGCCCTTGGTGAAGCCATGCTGATTGCACTTCTTCACTATTCTCCTTTCTCAGTAGTGCCTCCAGGAGGATCTGCTCCATGACCTTACTAGGCACAGAGGTGAGACTGACTGGCCTGTAGTTCCCTGGCTCCTCCTTCCTACCCTTTCTGAAAATGGGAGGGGCATGGACCTGTTGAGGCAGGTCCAGAGGAGGCCACAAAGATGATCAGAGTGCTGGAAAACCTCTCCTGTGAAGATAGGCTGAGAGAGTTGGGGTGTTTAGTCTGGAGATTAGAAGATTCCAGGGAGACCTTAGAGCTGTATTTTAGTATCTGAAGGGGATCTACAGGAAGATTGGGGAGGGACTGTTTAGAAGGGCCTGTGGTGGATGAGAGGCAATGGTTTGAAACCAGAGCAGGGGAGTTTTTGGTTGGACATCAGGAGGATGTTCTGCACAATGAGAGTGGTGAAATATTGGAACAGGCTGCCCAGGGATGTGGTTCAGTCCCATCCCTAGAGATATTCAAGATCAGACTTGATGGGGCCCTGGGCAGCCCGCTCAGTGCAGGGGGTTGAGCAAGGTGACCTTTGACAGTCTCCTTCAACTGGCTATGTTCTGTGATTCAATGATTTATATACACACACTGCCTGGCAAATGTGCCCTCAACCTCTGGTGCCAGAGTTAACTAAAAAGTCTCTATGCTGTCATCTTGACCATGGTTACACTGCCAGGCTCCTCAGGTGGCCGCGTTAACCCTGGGAAGCTGCTTTCTGCTGTTTCCAGCCCCGGCCACCCATAGAGGGCGCCCTCATTGTTCCATGCTGCTGTCCATCGTGTTCTGCTCAGCAGAACCATGCCCTTAAAACACAGCTTTGAAAGCAGAAGTTGTGAAATGTCCAAGTTGATGTTAGGAAAGTTAGGAGGCAGATTTGTGTTTGGCATCAGGAGGAAGTTCTGCACGATGAGAGTGGTGAAATACTGGAACAGGCTGTCCAGAGAGGAGGTTGAGGCCTCAATTTCTGGAGACATTCAAAGTCAAACTTGATGGGGACCCTCGGCACGCTGCTCCAGTTGGAGGTGTCCCTGCTGACTGCAAGAGGGTTGGACAAGACGACCTTGGAGGGTCTCTTCCAACCTAATGCAGTCTGTGACTCTGTGATACTTGTACTTTTCAATTTGCTCTAACAAAAGAGGGTCATCTAAGACTCCTTGAATTTTGCACACTCCCTCTTCTTGGGGTACATTCAGTTACCTCCTCTAAGATAATCCTCACAAGCTGGCCACCCAGAGCTTTAGGAGTGTTTCAACACCTGCTGCCTTGGGGATCTGCTCCCTGCCAAATCTAATTCCCAAGGCCCATAAGGACACTGATCTAGCAAGATCCATTATTCTGAGCTTTATCTGAACGCCAATCTGGCTGGTGTGACAAACAAGCCATGCACAATTCAGCCAACTTGCAGCCAGCTCTTGGCTCTGCAGTGACTGGTGCTTCACATCCCTCTCTCTTCCATATACACACACTTATCTCACCTCCTGACTCACTGCTGCCAGTCTCTTCAGCTAGGCCTCCTTTGAGTTCAGCTCGAGTGGAACCCCAGCCAGTACTTCAGGCTGCAGATGTGGTAGGAAGCCATTCAGAGCTCCAACTGTACAAGGTAATTCTTGACCTTGGAATGACTGAAGCTCATCATTGGGTGTAAAGCAGTCTTTCAGTTACAAGCATCCTGGTGAAAGCTTACCCATCCACCAAACAAGGTGTTAAAGCTCTGCTTGCCTTGGAGTTATGAGAGAACCAACACAAAACAACTCAAGTACTATGGTGAGGGTGAATAAAACCTGAGCGCACCAAGTGAACTCTGCAGGTCCTTTCCTGATTACCCACAGGCACTTGAGAAATGTCTTCCTGTCTCTGAGAATCTCTTCTTAGTTGCTGAAGTGGTTTTATGGATTTGGCGTCTCAGCTCTCTTCAACTCTATTCTGTGCCTCCACAGAGGAGACATTAGGGCCTGGGGGCTGGGAAACTGCAGTGTACTTTGGTTGTAACTGAATTCTGATGAAGCAGCTGAGAATCTTCACCAGAAAGGATGCAGAGGACAAAATGAGCTCCCACAGCACCCCACTGGTGTCCTTCACAGTGGGAGCCGAGGGGAAGGCACAAACAAGTTCTGCTTGTTTGTGAGCCATAAGCAGCAGAGGTGGTGTGGAGCTGCGGAGAGCTACCGAGTACCAAATGTTACACTTGACAGTCCTTCGGATCATGTTACCTTTAGAAGCTCAGAGTGTGAGGAAGGGAAGTGTATGGCACCTGCCTGCCCCTCTGTTTCTTCTGCCTCATCATGAGAAAAAAGTGTTAACAAAATCATCACCTCCCACGGGAGCAAACTGCCTCCTTGCCTACCAACTCCAGCACAGGAATTCATCAGTGAGTCCTTCGGTCAGCCAAGAACAGGCACAGCCTTCAGAAGTGCTCTGCAGCAGTTTGTTGTGGTGTCACACGTGTCTCAGCAACAGCCAGCAGAGACAGGATTTCTACATTAAACACACTAATTCACTTCTATCAGCAAGGACAAACTCCAAGAGCTGTGCTCATTAGACTTTCCCCAGCATCTGTACTTACGGACACAAAAGATTGTCCTGTCACTAGAAGTTACTGGGGCGAGCTGTCTGCTTCTAAAAGAGATGTCCTGACACCCGACACTGAGTCCTGAGGCAGGATTTATGCAACAAAATTCTCTGACTCCAACAGAAGCTCCAGGATAGGCAGCATCCCGGTATCCTCTTAGTATGATCCCCAACCACTGTACCCAGATACAACTAGTTAGTTCTGTGTTGGTTTCAGATGGTGGAATGGCAGAGGGGAGCCCAGACACCTTGTGGATGATGAGACAACCAGAGAAATCCATGTCAGTTCATTCCATGCCTTGAGATACTCAAGGAGAGGAAACAGTCAGCTTGCCTTTCCCCCAGCCACCTCATTAGCCAAAGAGAAAGCCATGCTGCTCTCAGAGCTGAGGAGCATCCATCCATCCATCCATCCATCCATCCATCCATCCATCCATCCATCCATCCATCCATCCATCCACACACCCACCCCACAGCCTGGCTTACCAACACACAGGAGCAGGAGAGAGTGGGGGATCATGAGCAGAGCACAGCCCCAGGGGCAGGGAGTGTATAGTGACTAATGTGAGAGTCCACATGACTAGGACAGGGACAAGCAGCCCAACAGCAGTGCTGGGAACAGCTCTAGCCAGAGAAAAAGGCAGGGAAATACCAGAAGCCTGGGAAAGGAAAAAGGTGGCATAGGCTGTGCTAGAAGAGGGGAAAGCCCACAACATCTAGAAGACAGTATCAGACAGTTCCTGTAGTGATAAAAAGACCAGGCAGGTAGGTTTGCAAGCCAAGGCTGGTGTCCATTTCTGTTGAGCAGGCAGCCATGGGCTGAAGGGGTCACCTGCTGTGGCTGCTTGGTATCCACTACAGTCTCACAGCTTGGCATTTGCCAGCCTTCAGCTGAGAACTCTCATGAGGACGGTTTGATGAGGTACTAATTTCAAACTCTCTTGAAAACCACAGCACCTTTCCTTGTCTTCAACGATGAGTTCCACACTGGACATCAAGCCTCTGAACACTGCTCCCTGCACACAGGACAGTTAGTGCTGCTGTCCAGAGTAGGCAACTGGGATCATTCTAGTCATCCAGATCTACCTAGAACTGTCTCAGCTCCCTCCACACTTTAGGGTGCCAGAGGAGCCAAGGAAGCAAAGCTTAGGGCAGGGTCATGGAAATCTCCCCCAAGATGCTCTCAGTAAGAGGCTAGTTAAGACCCCCAAGGCATTCCTGGAAAACACAAAAGAATCAGACATTTTGTGGGAGAAGAAAGAAAAAACACCATGGAACAGGCATTGAGTGAAGCCACTAAAACGCAGAGTCTCCTTGGGGAAGGAGCCATTGATGCTGTGACCATGCCCTTTTTACCCCATGCAGGGGGACAGTCTGGCACAGTACTTCTTAGCTTATTAAGGGGAGAACCACTGGTCCATCTAGGAAAAACCAGGAGGCTCTGGTAAGTGGAACATCTCTTTCCATAATGGCATTCGGACAGGGCTGCTTTTTCAGGAGAATCTGAAGGGAACCCTCACAGCCACTTGCAGGAAGCCAGGCAAGAAGCAGTGACCTTTTATCATCTGTTCCTTAGTCCTCCCAGCTCCACCCCACAAGACATTTTCCAGACTTTCCAGTCAGCCCTGAGATGTTGACTGGTGCACCAGCTTCATCAGCTCTCTGGCATGATCTCGATGCATTCCCTCCCACCTTCAGTGAGATAAGAGAGTCGGGAATGTTGTTCACAACGGGTGTTACTACCCCACTCTGGAAACCAAAGCAAACATCAGGACACTTGCTGTCAATCCCATGGGATGGCTTCTCTATGGGACCAAAATCCTTTTTATGGTGGAACATAAACTCTGAAAGAAAGGTCCTTTCAGGGTTGCTCTGGGAACAAAGGGAAGGCTTCAATGGGATGGATCTGTGAAGGGAGCACTTGGCAAGGAGCTGCAGCAACTCAGGTAATTTGTATGCTTCTGATTATCAGAGGTGATTCACTTCTGTTCACTTTGCACCACAGGTTGTGAAAGATGCTGCATTTATCTGCACTGACTCACTGTTTCACAACATCAGGTGAAGGTATCGCTGCTAATACTATGACACGGGTGGGAAAGGCTTGGGCCAAAACCCTGACACCAACCAGGGAAAAACTAAAAAGTGTTTCAGCAAATCCAGAGAAATGAGAAAATGTGATTTAAAAAAAAAAACAAAAACAAAACCCTCCTCCTCTGTTGAAGAGATGGTGTGAGAACCCTGAAAATAAATCAGTATCACAGAACATATCAGGTTGGGAGGGATCCTCAAAAGTCATTGTGTGCAACTCCTCTGCACTCAGCAAGGACATCTCCAACTAGACCAGGCTGCCCAAGGTCTCCACCAAGTTCAACTGTGAATGTCTGGAGAGATGACTTCCTCCCTGGACAACTTGTTCCAGCATCTTGCCACTCTCATTGTGTGGAACTTCCTCCTGATGTCCAAAATTTCCCCTGCTCCAGTTTCAAACCACTGCCCCTCGTCCTGTCACCACAGGCCATTCTAAACAGTCTCTCCCCAGCCTTCCTGTAAGTTCTCTTCAGATACTGAAATGCAGCTCTAAGGTCTCCCTGAAGCCTTCTCTTCTTCAGGCTGAAGAGCCTCAACTCTCTCAGTCCGTCCTCACAGGAGAGGTTTTCCAGCCTTCTAATCATCCTCATGGCCTCCTCTGGACCTGCTCAAAAAGGTCCATGTCCTTCTTCTGTTGGGTGCCCAGAGTTGGACACAGCACTGCAGGTGGGGTCTCTCCAGAGCAGAGCAGCAGAACCACCTCTCTCAAACTGCTGGCCAAGCTGCTTTTTATGCAGTCCAAAACATGCAGATGTTCTGAGGCAGCTGTCTGCCAAGAAGCCAAGAGGATATTTCTGTCTCTGGCAAGACTGCTTTGATTGTCATCACAAGTTCTGCTTGTAGACAGTTAGACTTACAAGGATAATGCTGTTAGTGCTTAGCACACAGATCACCTTAAACAAGCTTTTGGACAATTCAGTCCATACATCTGCGTTAGATGGAATAGAACCACAGAATGGTTTAGGTTGGAAGGGACCTCAGAGATCATCTGTTCCAACATCCCTGCCATGGATAGGGACACCTCTCAAGTAGACTTGGTTGCTCAAAGCTTCATCCAACCCAGTGCTGAAGACCCCCAGGGAGGAGACATCCACAACCTACCTGGGCAACCTGTTCCAGAGTCTCACTGCCCTAATACTGAAGAATTTCTTCCTCAGATCCAGTCTAACCCTGATCTCCCTTAGGTTCAAACCATTCCCCCTTATCCTGTCTCTAGACATCCTGATGAAAAGTCCCCTTGCAGCCTTCCTGTAGGATCCCTTTAGGTATTGGAAGGCAGCGCTGAGGTCTCCCCTGGAGTCTTCTCCAGACTGAACAACCCCAGCTCCTTCAACCTCTCTTCACAGCATTTTCTTATGGCATCATTTTTCATACTGAGTAAGGTGCCCTGGAGTCAAACTCACAAAAAATCAGTGTTTATAGCAGGGACAATTTATACCAGCTGACTTACAATGACACCAAAGAAGCCACCAGATTTGAGAGAGGGAGGCAGAGGAGTTAAAGGCTGAAGGAAAGAGCTCTTAAGAGAAGTCCCAGAAGGGAAGGCAGCACAGCTCTGTGTGCTTGTTGTGGTGTTACTTATCAGGCCAAATTAATGTGCTGGAAAATGATGGCTCTCACTGCTCACCCAGAACTGGTATTCACTGTCACTGCTATCACAAGTGCTCAACACCCAGAAAGGAGACAGGGCTTCTAAAGCACTGGCCTCCACTCAAGCATCTAAATTAAAAGCCAATAGCTCACAGGAAATCTGACTGCATTGACCAGCATCTGACTGAACTTTTCAGCTGAAGAAGTGTTTCTGTCAAAGGAGACACAAACCAAGAGGGAATGGAGTGGCAGAAAGGGATGCAGTGATACAACTCTATTCAATGCAACGTTATTCCTCAGACTGCTCCCCAGCCCTGGCCTTCCTCCTGCCTGAGCAATGCACAGTGACTTCATGGCCAGGGAGAACATGCCCTCTCCAAGGTCTTATATCACAAGGTTAAAAGCCCGCAGGTGTTGGGCAACAGCAGTAAAGTGGAAGCACCTCAGTAAATGCAGCTTATGTAAGACTCCATACATACAGCCATGCACTAGGAGCAGAGGATCGGACCTTGAATAATGTGGATTGGTCCTTGGTAGGCAAAGAAGACAGAAAGCAAACAAGTAATGAAAAGAAAACCACTTCACTCAGAAGCCCTCAGCAGTGGGCCCAGGAAGAGATGGTAGCACTGTCAGATCCCTGCATAGTGTCCTACTTCTCCAGAATGATGTTCACCCCAGCTCACTTTTTGTTGTAGACAAGTGGCATGGTCCGAAATCAAATAAAAGTGGGGAACAAAAGCATTGATTGTCCTGTTAATTGAGTTCCAGGTCGCTAAACAGGAGGCAACAGATAGGCATTGGCCCCTGGTGACTGAAAGGACACAAGCACAGTCACATGCTTAGTGCTGCAAAGAGCTAATCTCTGTAATTATCCTCTATGGGGAAGTGTTTCAAAGACAAAACAAGAAAGGAAATTGCAGTAGGTCTGTTTATTTCCATATCTGCTGTATGACTGAGAGCCACTGGGCAGCTGCTGC
The DNA here is from genome assembly GCA_013396835.1 of Psilopogon haemacephalus. Taxonomy (NCBI): domain Eukaryota; kingdom Metazoa; phylum Chordata; class Aves; order Piciformes; family Megalaimidae; genus Psilopogon; species Psilopogon haemacephalus. Next base: position 1,437,025 of record VWZI01011363.1, on the reverse strand, counting down.
TATTTGTAACAGGGTTTCCCAATAAATGATCCCAATGGTGCAGGAAAAGGGCTTGTGCATTGCTTTCCCAACACATAGCAACAGCCTGACAGGCAGAGCTCCCCACCCCGTGAAAGAGAGGCTTCAAGAGCATGCTTGCCTCAGGGACAGTGGGGCACAAGTCCCAGTGCCAGGGAAAGAGAAGACACACACAAGTGGTTAGTGGTACAGGAGGCAGCTGAGGTTGCTGGCAATATCCATGTCACCACTGCAGGAACAAAGGAGGCGAGGTACTAGAAGAAGCAGGCTGCCAAGTGCCTGGTGTGCCAGGTGTGCTCATGACTCTCATGCTGCCCATTTCCCAGGTCTGCTAGCCATGGGGGCTCAGGGCACTCCAGCCCCTGTGGTCTGAAAGCATGCTGTTCACACTAATCATTCTTGTATCCACACACAGCCCTTAACTATGGAAAGGCAGAAGGGTCCACACTTACCACTCTCTCAAGCCTCTCACTTAGGTCTCTAAACCTTCCTGAGGACTGTCTGGACAATTCGTTATGGTAGTGGATGTTGGTGATTTTCACACTGCTGCTGTAATAGAACAGCTTCTGATCTGCAAGCGAAGAGAGGCACAGGCAATGTTCAAAGCACCAGGGTGAACAAACTGCAGAGACACACCTGACATCCAGACAGCCTTCATCTGCACCCAACCCATGCAAACACAGCTTCCAAAAGTCAGGAGCCCAGGAAGCAGAACTCAGTTGAGTTAGGTGATCCAAGCCCAGTAAGTGACAAAAGTCCTTGTTTCCCCAGCAGTTAAGTTTGTGGCCAACCAGCACCACTTTGAGGTCATAGGGGACCACAAACTACACCATGCTGGTCAGTTACCTTCCCTCCTGGCCTGTATGCCCGTTCAGTGCCAAGCCCTGGTACACAACTGCTGGTGACCAGGGCAAGGGACCAGAGAACCGCCACAGACAGTGATAAGCGGAAGGCTCTGTTTATCACTGGTGTAAGGGCAACCAACAGACTTGTGTGTTGACCTCATCACAGAAGCAGATCATGAGGAAGAGGTGAAAGGGGTGAAAGCAAGTCAAAGCCACCAGAAACCACAGCTCTAAACCACCCTGCGCAGCAGGAAATATTCCAAAGGTATCTGCACAGGAAGGAATGAAAGCTTTAGAGAAGCTGGTGGGCTTTCCCCAAACAAGCCTTAAGCAGCATAATGAGATGCAAACTGCCAGCACTGTGTGGCACAGCAAGCACAAAGGCAATGCCCTAAACACAGCACAGTGCTCTGGGGTGTGAAACTTACCATACGACAGAAAATAAACCAGGAGCCCAATGGTGATAGCTGCTGCCAGGGCTGTTCCAATAACTATTAGAGCAATTTTCCAGGGCTCAAGCTGTCTTATTCTGATGGCTGGCTGATGAATTCTGGGGGAGGAATAAGCAGAACAAAAGAAGAATATTAAGAAGAGGTCCTTTTCTATTTAAAAATACCCAAAACCAAAGACAAAGATTTCTCCCTCAACATCGGATGATTCTTCCCAGCGTTGTTGACTTCTCACCCTTGAAAAGTAAACCATGACTATTTTGAAAAGAGGCCATGTTTTGCTGAGGGCCATGTTTTAGCACCAGCCTTGGTACAGAGTTAGAGAATTATCAGACTCAATGAGCTTAGAGGGCTTTTCCAACCAAAACCACTCCATGATTCTATGAAATAGATGTTGGGATGTGCTAGAAATCATGGAACACAGAGTTTTGTGGTCTGAGAGCTTTTGTTATTAGGACCAAATTAAATAGAAGTCCCCACTAAGCACTTTCTTAAGGGGACATGGTATATCAGGACATGGTTTAATGGCCATGGTGGTGTTAGGTCAATGGCAGTACTCTATCTTTTCTATCTTTTCCAACCAAAACAATTCTATGGTTCTATGTGACCCTCAAATGGATTTTTTTTTTCCCCAAGCTGGTAATTGTTCATGCAGCAATATAGGCAGCTTTCAGATGGTCAAACAAATTATCAACCAGACACACTGCCACCTTGGCTTCCCAGACTGCTGTGTGTAGTAACACTGGTGAAGAGCCTGCCATGCTTTGTGCACTCTGTACCTACACAGGCTCCAGGCTGCTCAGTTCATTTCAGCTTTTACCGTAGGACTGGACAAAACCCAGAAACCTCAGAGAGCCAGCCTCTGCTTCCTTCTTTACTCAAACTAAATCTAAAAGCAAAACCCAAGCACTGGCTGCTTCCAGCAGTATCTGAAGTGATGGAATGACAGGGAAAAGCGAGGACCAGGGAACATCGCAGGAAGCCTCCCTGGACGCTTCTCACTGCCATGCTCTTAATTACACAGGTGTTGGTCCAAATGAACTCAAGGAAAGCCAACAGTCAATTAGTCAGACAAAAAAACTGCCCAAAAATGGCTACTAGCAGCAAATTCTGCCTTTGGCTATAAACTCAAAAATATCTGAAGATCCTCGCAGTCCTGTTTCTGCTATCAGCCATTATGAAATACAGAAGATCACCAACAGAGGCTATGAGGATGCTGAAGGGACTGGAACAGCTGTTTGATGAGGAGAGGCTGAGAGGCCTGAGGCTGTTTAGCCTTGACAAGGCTGAGAGGAGACCTTACCAATTTCAATCCTTATCAACTTCAACCCTCCTATGAGGACAGGCTATGAGAGTTGGGGCTCTTCAGCCTGGAGAAGAGAAGGCTTCGAGGAGACCTTATAGTAGCTTTCTAGTATCTGAAGGGGGCCTGCAGGAAGGCTGGGGAAGGACTATTCACAAGGTCTTGTAATGACAGGATGAGGGTAATGGGTTTAAACTGGCAGAGGGGGGATTTAAATGGAATGTTGGGAGGAAGTTCTTTACAGTGAGGGTGGTGAAATACTGGAACAGGTTGCCCAGGGAGGTTGTGGATGCTCCCTCCCTGGAGATGTTCAAGGCCAGGTTGGATGAGGCCTTGAGCAACCTGTTCTAGTGGAAAGTGTCCCTGCCTATGGTGGGGCATTGGAACCTGATGATCTTTGAGGTCACTTCCAACCAAAACCATTCTATGATTCTCTATCTGAGGGGTGGTTGTCAAGAGGCAGAGGCCACGTACTTTTCAGTGGTGCTCAGCGATAGGACAAGAGGCAACAGCCACAAACTGAAACCCAGGAAGTTCCACCTCAATATAAGGAGAAAATTCTTTGGTGTGAGGGTGCTGGAGCCCTGAAGCAGGCTGCCCAGAGGGGTCGTGGAGTTTCCTTCTCTGGAGACTTTCAAGACCTTCCTGGATACGTTCCTGTGTGACCTGCCCTGGGTGATTCTTCTCTGGCAGGGGGGTTGGACTGGATGATCTCTAGAGGTCCCTTCCAACCCCTAACATTCTGTGATTCTATGATTGTTGGCAGAGTCCTTCATTCTACCTCCCTCATGCAAATACTCATGCCTTGGGGTTAAGGTACAGCCTTGCTCAGGTAAGCAGGCTGCAGGGATCCTCTCTTGAGGGCATCTCAGTGTATTCCCACATTCATGGGAACAATTGCAAGTGACTGCTGGTACATAAATATTGAAGCAGGTTCTGGTATTTCATTCTAGAATCACAGAATAGTTCTGCTTGGAAAAGACCTCTCAGGTCATCATAAAGCCTTACAATTACAACAGTATTACTGCAGCTCAGAGAACCCAGGCTAAATATTGTGACGGTTGCTTGAGTGAAAATGGGAACACTGCTTTGACACTTGTATCTGTTCTGTCCTGTCCTTGAACTCCTACCTAGAGGTTCCTTCACTCCCGCTGTCCTCTAAAGCTGCTATTAATTAACCTCTTGTCTCATCTGGTTTGCTTCCAAATATGTCTGTGAATACATACCAGGAAAATAAAAGACAGAAATGTGACTGTCTTGTTAAGTGTTGGAGATTAGCAGCTCTATATTTCTGAGAATACTGCATGAAGTTGCCTTAAAACTTTAACTAGAAAAAAAAAAAAAAACCATATTTAGGTATAAATAATTAAGAATCTACCTCATTATGAACACTACATCATAGAATCCTGGAATGGTTTGGGTCAGAAGTGACTTCAAAAAGTCATCCTGTTCCAATCCCCAGTCATAGGCAGGGACATCTCCTCCTATGTTCGAGGCCTCATCCAGTCTGGCTTTGAACACTTCCAGGCTTGGAGCCTCACCAGCATCTCTGGGCCACCTGTTCCAGTGCCTCACGTCCATCATGGGTAAAAATTTCTTCCTAACCTCTGACCTCAGTCAAGCTCCTTCCAGTTGGCAGCGATTGCCCCTCATACTGTCACTTCAAGTCTCTCTCCAGATGTCCTGTAAGCCCCAAAAAGCAGCTCTTAGAGGAGACCATGAAGTGGGTGGCAAGTTCACCTTTAATTTGTCCTGTGGGTTTGTTGGCTTTTTTTCCCCACCACCCCAGCGGTCTCTGGCACAGCTTACATGCTTCACCGATGCGTCTGCTATATTTGGAGAGACGCTGAGCTACAAGAACAGGCAACAAAAAGAACAATCAAAGGCATTCAACTTGACACAACCCCCTCACATTCATTCTGGTAGATGCTCTCATCTTAAAGCAGCTGCCTTGATTAAACCACGTGGAAGGAAAACCACTTAGAAGGTCTTTCAGCTCTAATGATCCTGGCACAGCTCCAAACCCAAATGCTGGGTTTGAGAAGCCCGTTTGAAAGGCTGGATGTCATCTCTGCACTGCAGTGAAGAAACGAGTGCCTGTTCTACCAGTGAAAGAGATGTGGCTTGAGAGCAGGCTAAGGTGGCTGGGCACAGTTACATAGCAGATGCTGGACATTCAAAACCCTTTCAGCATGTTTTAATACATAAGGTAACAATTTTTTATGATTCTTACTCTTTATTTCCTCCCTTCTGAGTTCCATGATCCCACTCAACAAAGAGAACCCCCAGCCCACAACACTTACTCACAGGTGTGATAATACTCAGACACCTGGCTTTCACTTCATTCATGAAACCTGTTTGAGGGCTTCATTTCAAAGAGGTGTAGAGGGGAATCAGCATCAGCTTCTGAGCTGCGTTTCCTCAGACAAGAAGCTGTTGAATAAATACAACTTAGAAAGTCACTTGATTGAGGGAGGACTGTTGGAACTTGGGATGTCTGCTTTCTGAATAAAGGTTTCTCCTTCCTTTTAAATAACAACAACTGTGAAGGTTCACTTCCCACTCCTGATTTGTTTTAGCAACAAAAACTGGTTTTAAAATCAAAAGGTATTTTTGAGTACACTGTCCTTGATTAGGCTGCACCATCTGGATGCTCCCCCATTTGTGTAGGTGTGCAGACTGAGCACTCCAGGAGGATTTTGCATCCAGGTTTTCAAAGATAACCTGGGAGAAAACACCACAAAGATTGCTGGGCTGATACTCCTCCATTCCCATTAACTTTAAGCTCTGTTGCTTCTTGAGAGAGTCTCCTGCTGTTCGTCAAAGATCTATTATTTCACCTGACATTCTGAGAAGTCAGGCAGCACTTGCAGGAATTCGATACACAGAGAAGTTACCATCGCAGAACTGAAACAACTTCCATCCAATTGATGACCCACCTGAGCTGGAATGCTGTGCAGAGAGATGACAAAAGCTCAGCAGCAGGAGTTCATTTTCTCAGATCAAGCATTAGGCACTCTATGCCAGCACCTTGGGAACTATCATCGCAGGGAAGAGGGAACAGGGAGGGTAACCAAGAAATGCACAGCAGGATTCAAAACACTCCCACTGAGGTGGTCACAGAAATCTTCCAAAGAAATGGACATTTTAAGCCTGCACCAAATGCCACATGAAAGCCTTCCATTGCCCTGGGTGGGTTTTCTGTCAGGGACTCTTCTGCCTGCAGCCTACATGGTCCTTCCCTCTGCTGTGTCCTAAGCAGCCATGCCCACACAGAGATCTTAAATACACTGCAGTCAGAGACTGGATTTCACCTCTCAGCAGAAGACTGACAAATCCCAGACTAAGATTCATCTGATTAGGAAGAGTGGTGAAATATTTGTTGCCAAACCACAAAAACTGAAGTATAACTGCCCACATTGACAAACCAATTTGCCTTGGTTGTCCTTTCTGCCTCCCCATTAACCCTAACACTGTTGTGGCTTTTTCAGCTGGCACTCACATGGCATTTTCCTAGAAATACCCCAGGTCATGTCCTGAGTGGTGCTAAGTGATTTGGAGCTCTCTATTCCCTATTTGGGCTCCCCCAATTCTGAATACAAAGAAGGCCTCCAGAAACCCTTTCCTCAATAAGATCACACCAATAAACCCAGAGCCAGAGGGATCCCTCCCCTCTATGCATCTTACAAGACAGCTAATTATGCCTAGTGACACAGCTAATTATGTCTAGTGACTTTTGGCAAGAGGAGTATGGGGTGGGGGTGGAGAACTCAGTCTTACAGAAAAATATAAAATCTTACCTGATAAACTAATTTTTCTTTTTTAAAAGACTCAATAACCATGTGATAAACACCACATTAAATAAACCATGCATGCACCCACCTCAGGACAGCCTGAAACTATTAACTGACAAAAGAAATATCAGTGTCTTGCACATGCTGCAATTTGCTGGGAAAAGTCCTTTAAGTGCATCCAGTCCAACCATTATCTAACTCTACCAAGGTTGGTGCTAAACCATGGCCTTCAGCAACACATTTCTGCCTCTTTGAAATACCTTCAGAGGATGGTGTTCCCCCACCACACTGGGATGCTGGTTCCAGTTGTTCAGAACCCTTTCAGTCAAGAAGTTTCTTCTCATATCCAACCTAAACCTCCCCTGGTGCAACTTGAGGCCATTTCCTCTCCTCCTATCACTTGTTCCCAGGGAGAAGTGACCAACCTTCACTTCACTCCAACCTCCTGTCAGGGAATTGTAGAGAACAATGAGGTCTCCCCTCAGCCTCCTCTTCTCCAGGCTAAACACCTCCAGTTCCCTCAGCTGCTCCTCACCAGACCTGTCCTCCAGAACCCTTCACCAGCTTCCTCGCCTTTCTCTCAACATGCTCCAGCCCCTCAATGTCCTTCCTGAAGTGAGGTCCCCCATTAGATTCACTTCTTGAAAATATGCAGAATTAAATCTGCCTTCTTTGAGTCAAATCATCTGCTTCAGAGGTGTTCCTCAGCAGGACTGAAAGCACTCGGATACTGCTGGGAAGCCCTCCACAAGGTGCAGTGAGCTTAATTTGAGAGACAGTCTGTAGCTAAGTCAGCATGAACAGGAAAGAGGAGACAGGCTCTGCTTTGGCATGCAGGCACTGGCAGTGTCTGATCAAGAAAGGTGCTGACAGGACAGCCCAACTGCCAAACCCAAAACAGTCACCTCGAGATGATCTCTTCTAAGCTATTAAATGCCCTCTGCTTCCAGTCCTGTAAGAGAGGCATGTTTGGACAGACCCATATTCTCCACAGTTTTAGAAGAGATAGTGCTTCTCTCTTATTGAAGTGGTGTGAGAAGACAGAAAGAAGAGGAAATGTTCAGTCTTAGCCTTGGCAGTCCCTGAAAGATATGAGCCAGTGTGCTCACAGGACACCACACACGACACAGGTTAGCCTGTCCTGTGACAGAAATTCTTTGCTGTTATGTGAAATGTCACTGGAAACCAACTCCATTCACACTGAACCTGCTCAGACCTCTCCTGAAGAGATCTGTAAGTCTGATGCAAGAGAGCAGCTCCTCTCTGAGGCTGCATCCTGAATTCTGAGTTCAGTTTTAGGCCCTCACTCCAAGAGGGACAGTGAGATCACAGACCACATGAAGCTTTTTTGATAATTTTGTATCAGAAACATGACAGTTAAACAATCCCAAGCTGTGTGTCAGTTGACTTCATTCACAATGAAGATCTCTCTGTAACCTGGAATACAGACATGAAGGACCATGTGATGGACATAGAAAGATTTGACTTTAACAGCTATCTGCTGACCCAAAATGCCCATTCATAAAACTCACTGTAAAAGTTCATAGCATGAGACACTTTTGCAACACTCTGTAAGAGGAAGAAGCAGAGGCCCAAAAAGCTGCTGGGTGTCCACTGGGGCTTGCTCACTTATAATGACACGAGCTTAAGGCTCAGGAGGACTTCCTTTCTCATTCTGGTTTTCCTGTCTAAAATGGCAAGGGAACACTAATGGTACCAATTCCATGCCAGTTCAATCAGGTATGGAGTGTATCAGAGCCCAAAGCACTTCACTGTAGTTTCCTGGTATCTGGACCTTCTCTGGGGAAAACTGAGAGAATAGGATTGCTCTTTGGAGCCATGCAGGAACCACAGCTGCCTGCTGCAATAATCAAGGTTAACTCCCACTGATGCCAATGGGACAGGAGTGTCCTTGCAGCACGGCTGGTATCCATTTCCTGTTACATCTCAGCACACTGTAATTTACACTCATTTTGCCCAGCTCCTGCATGACAAACTGGTGCAAGTGGCACTGCATTTCCACCTACTTGTAGACTACCACGTACTGCAGCAGCCACTCTGTACCTCACCCTGCCAGGGTACGAGGTCTTCATGAGGAAGTTGCAGGTAGGACACTGCTTCCCAGACTGCAGGACACAGCTCAATAGAGGAGGGACAATAGCAGCAAAGGTGTCTGCTCCACCCAGTCTTTCTTAGCAGCTTTGCTTCCTGAAAGATTTTACTGAGCACATGCTCCAGCTTAACTTGAGATGTGAGAAGAGGATAAAGCTAAAGCTGAAGCAACACCCCTACAATACACCAAGGCAGAGCTTGTCTGAGCTCAAGCAGCACGGCTTCCAGCTCTGCACTCCAGTCTATGCCTTTGCCCAGCAAAGAACTCTGGACATTTCACAGGCCACACAGGGGCTTTGATTCAGAACAGGCAGTCTCCATCCCTGCCCAGATGTGTAAATACTCAATTATCCAACACACAACCCCTAACATCCTGCAGATTTTACAACTACCTACATAACTAAGTCTTCTCCTAACTAGGAGCAACGAAACTGGACACAGGTTCTTTAACCACCCCAGCACACTACCATTAAGATTATTTACACCCCTGTTGCTATCAACAACACTTGGCCACTGACTTTACATTTAAGCAGAACAGGGAATGGCTTTCCCACTCTGCCCACGAGAGGACTCTCACTTGGTGTCCTCTGTGTGCAGCATGCACCACCTGGTGTGCATAGCTGATGGGGCTTCTCCTTCACCTGTCAGCTAAAGCAGCACAGCTTTTAGGGCATGCATATTTAACAAGGCAGAAAGTCTTTGGGTATCGAGCAGGGTAGCACTGGGGACTGCAGAACTAAAAGCTGAACTCTGACTTCTCCTGATAAAGTCAGTATGGACTAAAATGTGATAGAACCATAGAATTATTGAGGCTGGTAAAGAACTCTAGGATCAGTGAGTCCAATCAGCAACCTAACACCGCCATGGTCATTAAAACACATTCAAAAACACCATGGCCACACATTTCTTGAACACCTCCACGGGTGGGGACTCCACCACCTCCCTGGGTAGCCTGTTTCAATCCCTGACCACTCCTGCAGTAAATAATTTTTTCCTGATCTCTAAGCTACACCTCCCCTGGCACAATTTCAGGCCATTTCCTCTCCTTCTACCACCTGATACTAGGGAGAAGAGACCAACCCCCACCTCACCACAATTTTCTTTCAGGAAGTTGTAGGGAGCAATGAGGTCTCTGCTCAGCCTCCTCTTCCCCAGACCAAACAACCCCAGTTCCCTCAACTGCTCCTTACCAGATCTGTTTCTACAGGTCCAGAAATAATTAAGCCTTCCAATTCTTAGAAATACTGAGTTTTACAATTACCCTCCCAGCCATTCACCCAAAGCAGTACCAGAGAACAGATTAATGTTGTGGTCTCTAGCAATCCCCTCAAAATACAGCCACCCCATTAAATCATCAATGTTAAACCCCCCCAGTAATTCCAGAGTAGTTTGGATTCTTGTTTTTGGGGTTATATTTTCAATCTTTGTTGATTGCTGAGGCAACAACCAGAATGAAACTTGAGGGAGACTAAACATACCCTATGGCCACATGGAACCAGGAGCCAGAGCATTCAACAGAAACGAGAAATTCCAGGAGGCTTGCTGGATATTTATAACCAGGTCCCTGCTCTGACCCAAAGAAGCACAGCAGCCTCTCACAGCTGAGAGACTTAATTTTGTAAAAGTGCTCTGAATTTTCTAGCACTGTCTTAAATATTGCTACAGCAAAGAAAAACTGAGAAGATCCAGCTTCTCTGAGTGGACAAAACACTTCGGCACAATACAGCTTGTCAAGAGTTGTGCTGCCATCACTGGTTTAACTGGGCTTTTTGCAGGGTTTGAGGGAAATAATATTGTAACTAAACCTGAGCAAAACCCATGGTTTCCCAAAATCATATTATTAACACTGGATTTTGACACAGCAAAATTTCCCAGACTCTGCACTGAGCAATAAAAATAAAATCTTGTTGGGGCAGGATAAGAGAATCATGGCAAGAGAAGGTGTCCATCTAAGCCATTCTCTCTCTAAAGAGAAGGCAAATGTTTGTGCTGCTGGCCACGCTAGGGAAGGATTCCCCTCTGCATTTTTCACTCCAGCCGTGGGTTATTCTTTCCTTCCCAATCACAACGTCCAAATCCTCCCTTTCAACCTGAAGCTTATTCTTTATCTTTCCCCTTTTCAGGCTACACATTCCAGATGGGTCCATGCTGTGCCCTAGATCTAAAAGGATGAGAGGAGCAGAGAGAGCAGTAAGGTCCAAGGTCAGGCAAGAGAACTGACAAACTCCTCTTCAGGGTCTATAGATGTTCTTGAAGTCCTAAAGCTGTCCCACAGGCAGTATCCTTTACACCCACTGCACCTCCAAATCAGACTCGCCGAGTTAAGACACGCCACCTACTTTTGAAGGTCCCATGGCAGGTCCCGGTAGGTCTGGTAGCCCTTCTGACCACCAACCAAGGCTCGGCTGAAGTCCGGGCTACGTAGCGAATGCGGCTGGAAAGCGCAGGAGTCGCATTGACCGGTGTGACGAGAAGGGAAAGCTGTTGAATGAAGATCCTTCATTGAGGCACAGCTGGCGCAACACCCAGCACCCTGTGGGTTATTGCAAAACGAGGGAGCCAACTTCAGCGTGAAAACCGGCAGAGGTGAGCATGGAGCTGATAAGGAGACTGCAACCTTGGGATCAGCTCCACATCAAAGAGCTCCCCGGGCAGAGATGGACAGAGCAGATAAAGAAGAGTAGAGTCCTTCTTCACTGCCGCACAGCAGCGAGGGTGGCAAGTTTGCCTTTTCCAGCACTCCCTTTCCGCCCAGCCTGCGTGCCTCCAGCAGGCCTTCTGCCAAGCGGCTCCTTCCGTCCTGCCCTCACTTCAGGGCCCGCAGCACCTTCTGCCCTGCGCTCACTGCAAGGCCCAGGCGGCAGAGGCAGCGCACGGCGCTGAGCCCGCGGCCTCCTGAGGCGGCCAACGCAAAGAGCGAACACAACCTGCAGGCACCGACGCCTCGGTCGGCACAGCCTGCTCTCCTCAGCGTTCGCTGCTCCACTGCTGCCCTGGTCTCCCCTGGCATCGGGGACATGTCAACTATAAGTATCCAGCCTCCTAATTACACGTTAGTCACTTAATGGCTGGCATAACCCCGCCTGTGGAAAATGCTTACTCGGTGAAAATGGCCACCAATCTGCTTGGAATTCCCTTCTCCCAGCAAAAACCTGACCCTTCGGAGCTGGCTGGAGAGGGGCGAAGCTGGATACCCTCCGGTGAGAAATTCTCTGCTCGCATCTAAAACCCCAAACCGAAAAGGAAAATTGCCAGAAACCAAACTTCTGCTTTCTAGCCTTTGATGCACTTCATTTGTGCTACACAGTTTGAAGCGTTTGGTCCTCCGATGAAGTTTCAACAGTTCACAGTCATTTCTGTGGGAACGTTTCTCACCTTCCAGAACAAAAAAACCCTCAGCAACAAGCAAGCAAACAACAAAAGTGGTCAAGGGGAAAATTTTCCTTACTCATACCAATTCCTTTCCCATCTTTTCCCAAAAACGCCCATTCAGGGGCACTTTGCTGCAGTTTTAGGGACAGTCCATTTTTAGTGGGAAAAGCTGAGTGGTGTTGCACAGCATTTCCTGCTTCTCTAACACTGATTTCTTCCTTTGCTTTGATTAAATCAACCCAATTTTTTGGGCTTCACCTAGCTCCCTGTAAGAAAAGCCTGCTGGAGTCTCCTGCTTTGCGGGGGGCTTTACAGATTGAACATGGTTACCTGTCAAATGTTCTCATCCTCTTTGGGCATTCTCCTTCCCCTCAGCTTCATTCTTTTCTATTTCAAGATTAGTAAAACTCAACCAATTTTGTGCACAAAGGCAATCCCTGCTCCACCCAGAAACACAGCCCACACCCGAGGAACTCCAGAAGAACTAAGGATTGATTACAAACCAAATAAACCCAGAAGTCAAGACAATACATTGGAATTCCTTGGTTTATTTTTTTCCCTTTCTTTTAATCCTGTGATCACAGAACCTGGCATCCTTGCAAGACTCACTCCTAGAACAGAAAAAAATCCTCACCTGAGTTTGGGACATAACACAAAGAAGGGCACAGAAATTTCTGCCCAGAATGGTAAGGCTGAGGTTTTGGCACGGTAGCCTGACTCACAGAGAGCAAAGCTGGCAGCACGGGAGCAGATTACTGATATGGATTTCTTCACTAGCATTTATTAATCAGGTTCCCTGAAACCTAGGTCAAGAACACTGAGAACAGAAAACCCTTGAAGTTTTTACATTGCAAGATGAAGAGCATTTCACCTGATGTGCCTAGAAGCTCAAAGGCCAGCTCTGCCCACCTAGGTCACGTAAAGTCCACGTTTCAGCAGGAGCAGGTCTCAGTACACAGCTAGAGTTTGAGACAGAAGCTCCCTGAGGTTCTGCCCTCTGCAGCAAGGCCCTGTGGAGGCAAAGACAATTCATTACAATAGATGGTTGTAAAGGGTCTCAGAAGGTGGTGGTAAAGGGAGGGTCCTGACAGCAGATGAATGAACATCTGGTAACTTTCAAAACACACTAGGAAAGATCTCCCTATTGATACACCAGAGCACAAACAATAGATATACTCCACAAATGTGATTTGATTTTCCCTACAATCAAGACTTTTTTGTGATCTGCATAATAAAATAAGAAGCTGGAGCACCTCCAAGCTGGAGCACCTCCTCTGTGAGGACAGGCTGCAAGAGTTGACACTATTCAGAGAAGAAAAGGCTCCCAGGATACCTAATAGCAGCTCTCCAGGACTCGAAGGAGGCTCATGGGAGAGCTGGGGATGGACTTTTGACATGGGCTTATTGTGACAGGACAAGGGGCAATGGCTTTGAGCTGGAAGAGGGGAGATTTCAACTGGATGTTAGGAAGAAGTTCTTGACAGTGAGGGTGGTGAGACACTGGAACAGGTTGCCGAGAGAGGTTGTGGGTGCCTCCTCCCTGGAGATGTTCAAGGCCAGGTTGGAGGGCCTTGAGGAACCTGATCTAGCAGAAGGTGTCCCTGCCCATGGCAGGGGGTTGGAAATGCATGATCTTTAAGGTCCCTTCTAACTAAAACCATTTAATGAATCTACAAACGAGGTGTTTTTTTTTTTTATTTCAAATAAAATGAACTGTTCTGGAAACAAAGAGAAAATAAGAACATACACTTGTGTAAAAATCGATTTGCATGTACCCACCCCCCAGGAAAAAAGACAACAGTACAGGCAAGCCAGAAAAAGACAATGATTAGGGACCAATTTTCTGCACAATGAATCAGCAAGCTGCAAAGTGCTTGGTCTGATAGGGCTATTCAGCAAGCTAAGGCAATTACCAACCTTTTTTTTTTTCATCACACCAAGGAAGCAGCAGGGAAAACAGCTATCAAGGACTGGGGAGGGAGTCTCAGAATGTGGGTACACAGGATTTTTGTGAATGAAAGTGTAAAAATTAACCCTGCAAAGTCAGCCCATCCGGTCAGACAGACAGACTGCTTGCCTAGGAATGGTAATAACAGGCTGCCTGGGTTTGTGTTTGCATGCTTACACGGGCTCCTGGGCTGCAGAGGCAAAGAACGCCTTCAGAGAAGTTTTTTTGCCAGCCCCATAGCAATAACATCTTCGGAATTTACAAGCACAGATGCTTTACATAATTGTCTCTACCAGTTACTCAACCCAGGCCATGAATTTTAGTCCAAAGACAGTAGTCAATCCCTTCTTGACAGAAATGTTCAACAGCATGGCCTCAAACAAACTGAACCCATCAGACCTGCTTGGAGCAGGGGGCTTGAGGAGGTGAACTCTTGTACATTATTCCCAACCTCAGCTACTCTGTGATTCTGTGAGTATCTGGTAAAACCAAAGGGGTGCACTGCACTGAAATCCCTCCTGAGGACAAGGCCACTCCTGTTTCGTCAGCACACTTTGACAGCTCAGTGGTGGCTTCAACGCCTCCCCCTCCTGACAAACACAGAGGCACCCTGCACTCCACCTTCAGGATTCAGGGGAAGCTCTAAATGAGATGCATTCCTCCATACTTTGTAAGGTCAGACTGTGGTCATACTACACAACTCTACTGGTCTGACAAAAGAGGCTGTCAGTTCGTTACCCCCTACTTTCCTTTCCCACAGGAAATTCCCAGTCACAGCTTTTAACAATCATTAGGTAGAAAACCAACACCAGAAATTCCACTTAAAGGACAGAATGATTCTCCAGAGCCAGTGTCAGAGTAGAGCAAGAAGAGAAGGCAGGTCTTTTATCCTGAGCCATAAGAAGTCACTCAGAGCCTGATTTATGACACAGAATCCTAAGGCTTCTATAACAGCGAGTCCAACCATCATCCTCATGGCCATTAAACCCTGCCCCAAAGTGCTATGTCCCTGTTTCTTGAACACTTTCAGGCACAGCGACTCCACCACCTCCCTGGGCAGCCTGTTCCAGTCCCTGACCACTGTTGCAGGGAAGATTTTTTTCCTAGTCTTCAACCTAGGCCTCCCCTGGCACAATTTCAGGCCATTTCCCACCTGATACTGGGGAGAAGATATCAACTCCCAACCTGGCTGCAATCTCCTCTCAGGGAGTTGTAGAGATCAACAGGATCTTCCCCCAGCCTCCTTTTTTCCAGGATAAACAGTGATTCTCCAGACTAAACAACCCCAGTTCCCTCAGCCACACCTGTTCTCCAGACCCTTCAGCAGCTTCTGGACCTGCTCCAGCCCCTCAATATCCTTCTTGGAGCGAGGGCTCAAAACTGAACCCAGTATTCAAGGTGTGGCTTCACCAGGGCTGAGTCTACGGGCACAAGATCCCTTCCCTACTCCTGCTAGCCACAGACTGGCTCATATTCAGCTGCTGTCGATCTGCAGCCCCAGGTCATTTTCTGCCTGGCAGCTTTCCAAACAGCGTGCCCCAAGCCTGGAACGTTCGTGGGGTTGCTGTGAGCCAGGTGCAGGACGCGGCATGCCCGTGCTTCTCTGCGCTAGCAGGCACGCTCAGGCTCTCAGATGCTGTGGCCTCAAGCTCCGCCGTGTGGATCTGTGCTCCCCTCCTTGCTTTCCAACTAGTTCCTCTTTCAAGGCCCTTCTAACAGAAACTGCTACACCCGTCTGAGTAGCAGCCAGATGGGCCAGCCCAGGAGAGCTGGCAACGCCCTGAGACAGCAGAAGGTCCCCACCGCCAGAGTCAGTAAAGAAGAATTCGTAGCCTGGCACCCCATGGAAGGCACAGGTGCCTGTCCTCTGCAGCTGTCGGCCACAGCTGCTGCTTGGTTGCTACAGTGAAACAGGCCAGCCTGCATTTTCTTCCAGGTGTTGCCCAGCAATCAAGCTGCTATCTACATCCAAGGCACAAGTCCCCTCCTCCCAGTCAGGAGACAAGCATCTCCCAAGGGATGTGAGAGCTTTGTATGGCTTGGGTTAGGCCTCCGAAGAAACAAGTTACATTGAGATAAAAAGAAAACCTCTACAGTTCCAACTCAACAGAAGAACAGCACCATCATTTCAGACACCAGAAGCACCAGAGAGACTTACTGGGAGCACTACTACAGATCTCTGCAGAAGTCAAGGCACTCACGGCACTTTTCTACATATTTATGCCACCCGAACAGGGTTAGCTTGGATTTGATTTTGGTTAGATGAGACATTAGGAAGAGATTCTTCCCCATGAGTGTTGTGAGGCACTGGAACAGGTTGCCCAGAGTTGCAGAGACTCTAAGCCTGGAATTGTTCAAAGGCAGGTTGGATGGGACCTCGATCGAGCTGGTTTAGCAGGTGGTGTCCCTGCTTGTGACACGAGGGGTTGGAACCAGGTGATGTTTAATGTCTGTTCCAACCCAAACTGCTCTGTGATTTTGTATTATTTGTTAGCAGCTGATTTGCCCTGTGGCAAGCCAGAGTCTGGCTCTCTGAGACGTTCTATGCTACAGCTGTCCTGTGTCCAAGCCTGCTCAGCTGCAGCAGCAACACGTAACATCTCCCCCAGTTTAGTTCTTGTGGGCAAGTTCTTGATGTCTCACACACTGCATCAGCCTTTGAGGCTAAATTAGACAGAAGCCCAAGACCTTCATCCTGCACCTGCTTCTACTCTGGCTGTCCTTTCAGCCACAGCTCAGGATCTGAGTCACTCTGACAGAAAAACAGTGTGCTTCAGGCAAGACTGCTCAGAACCAAAAGAGGGTCCCCCTTGGTTTACTGCCTCCCTGTGGGACCTTCCAGCCTGGCTGACTCTTGGGTAACCTGCTTTCTGCCTGGGTGGCACAGAACAGACTATTTGCCCTTCTGTGTCCTGTTGTTTCATTGATTACTCAATCAATGATATCAGTGCCAGACAGGTCTGGGACAACAGCACTAAGTACTGTATCTAGGGGTCAAGCATGAAGACGGCCTGGAGTTGGTCTGCTCCAGGTTGTCTACCAGAGCATTCACAGAATCATAGAAACATCCAGGTTGAAAAAGACCCTTAGGATTACTAAGTCCAATCTATATCCCTACTCTACAAGATTGACCTTAAACCATATCACTATGCACCACATCCAAACCACCCTTAAACACATCCAGGGTTGGTGACTCAACCACCTCCCTGGGCAGCTCATTCCATGCCTGACCACTCTCTCTGTGAAAACTTCTTCCTAATATCTAATCGAAACCTTCCCAGTCTCAGCTTGAGGCCGTTCACCCTTATTCTGCCTCCAACTACCTGTGAGGAGAGACCAGCTCCAGCCTCTCCACTACGTCCCTTCAGGTAGTTGTAGACAGCAATGAGGTCTCCCCTCAGCCTCCTCCTACTCAAAATAACCATCCCCAGCTCCCTCAGTTGCTCCTCATAAGATTTATTCTCTAGGCCCTTTAGCAGCTTTGTTGCCCTCTTCTGGACCTGCTCCATCATCTCCACATCTCTCTTTTATTGCAGTGCACAAAAGTGAACACAATTTTCAAGGTGTGGCCTTTCCAAAGCCCAGTGCAAGAGGACAATCACCTCCTGCTCCTGCTGGTGTGATAGTTCTTTCTTCCAGTCTCCAGGAACTTCACCTGACTGCCAGAACTTTTTCATCTACCATGGGGAGTGGCTTGGCAACTCCATCAGCCACTTTCCTCAGGACTCTGGGATCCATTTAGACTTATCCATCTCATAGACTTGTGTATGTCCAGGCCCCTCCAGTGGCCACAAACCTGATCTCTTACAGATAAAACAGATGAGTTGCCACAGGCCTCCGGCTCGACTCTGGGCTGCTGATCACAAATCTGAGCTCTGTTGCTGAGACAATTTCCAACTCATCTCATTGTCCCATCATCTAAATCACTGATCCTGAAGTTACCTAAAGGGATGTTATGTGAGACAGAATCCAAAGTCTTGCTGAATTCAAGGTAGACAATATCCACTGTTCTCCATCTACCCATTCCTGCAATTAGGCTGATGAACTGCTTTTTACTTTCTTAGAAAATCCCAAATTCCAATCCCTGCAGCTCTTAGGTGTTCTAGAACAGGGCTGCATTCATCAGGGGATGGCTCTTCTAGCTCAGCCTAGGGTGCTGTTTGTAACAACCTTCCCCTCCTGATCCAAAGCGGGACAAGAAGAAATCAAGAAATCTGGTGTCTTTGATCTACAATAATCATTTTTTATCCTGGGGAAAAGGAGGCCAAGGGGAGACCTTGCTCTCTACAGCTACTTGAAAGGAGGTTGGAGTCAAGTGGGGGTTGGTCTTTTCTCCCTAGGAACAAGTGATAGAAGGAGAGGAAATGGCTTCAAGTTGCACCAGAGGGGAGTTAGGTTTGCTTTTAGAAAAACTTCTTGAAGGAAGGGGTTCTCAAAGACTGAAACAGGCCGCCCAGGGAGGTAGCTGAATCCCCATCCCTGGAGGTGTGCTGATTTGAACTAATTGGAGGATTTGAATGAGACTATAGGCTGAGAAAGGAAAACACTGATGATGCTACTTCACTCATAGCTTTACTGAAAAAGAAAAAAAAAATGTTTAAGCATTGTAACCCAAAGATAGATAAGAGACCTCTTTGGGCTGTGGCTGCTGCTGCATGGCTCTCTCTCACTCCCTACCTTCTTAGCTGGATCTGAACAATTTCACTAACTTCTTTCCTGCTGCTCATCCCCCTGGCCAATCTGCCTTCGCTTATCTGCTTCATAAGACAGATGGTGAGATAAATTGGGAAGGGGGGAAAGTGGTAGGGTGGTTAGAAACCCCTCTTAGGGATCCCTACGGGGTCAGTGCTGGGACCAGTGCTGTTTAACATCTTCGTCAGCAGCATGGACAGAGGATTCGAGTGCACCCTCAGCAAGTTTGCAGATGACACCAAGCTGTGTGGCACAGTGACTTGCTAGCGGGCAGGGATGGCATCCAGAGGGTCCTGGACAGGCTGGAGAGGTGGGCCCAGGCCAACCTCATGAAATTCAACAAGGCCAAGTGTAAGGTCCTGCACCTGGGTCGCTGCAGTCCTGCACTTG
Organism: Psilopogon haemacephalus; assembly: GCA_013396835.1. Classification (NCBI taxonomy): domain Eukaryota; kingdom Metazoa; phylum Chordata; class Aves; order Piciformes; family Megalaimidae; genus Psilopogon; species Psilopogon haemacephalus. The sequence continues at coordinate 1,418,102 of VWZI01011363.1, read as the reverse complement.
GGTTGGCACAATCCCAAGCACAACTCCAGGCTGGGTGGCAAATGGCTGAGAGCAGCCCTGAGGAAAAGGACCTGGGGTTCTGGGGTGATGAAAAGGTCAACATGAGCCTGCAGTGTGTGAGTGCAGCCCAGACAGCAACTGTGTCCTGGGCAGCGTGGCCAGCAGGGCAAGGGAGGGGATTCTCCCCCTTTACTCTGCTCTTGCCAGACCCCTGCCGAATCACCACAGGAGGTGTTTCAAAGATGCAGAGGTATGGTGCTGAGGGCCATGGTTTAGCACCAGACCTGGTAGAGTTAGAGAATGGTAGGACTTGATCTTCTCCAACTAACTCAGTCCTGTGACTGTAAGACTCTACTCTCTGATCCTATTAGTTGCCTCAATAGGAGGCCAATGCAAAGAGCAGCTGTGTGCCACTGCAGACTTTCCATCTGGTCAGCCTCAGCATGCCTGCTGCTCTTGACTGCCTTGTTCTCAGGAAGGCAGACAAGCTCCAAAAACAGACCCATGATGCCAACAGTATCTGACACTGGCCTTTACAGCCTGTCTTGTCACAGGACATGGGTCTGGCTATGGTGTGGCAGAGAAGCAGGCCATCAGTCCTTGCTCACAGCACACTGTACTGAGAAGACCTAGAGGAAAGCATTTGCTGTCAGCATTCTGGTGGAGCTGAAGACTGAAACTCACTCACCTGCTGGACAGTTGCAGCCTCCTCAGGCTTTTCAAGGCAACCATGTAGCACTTCTGCATGGACCTGCTGACTTGTCCTCCAGAACACCTCTACAGCAGATCAGCATCAGCTACCAAGAGCTTACAGCTCTTAGGCAACGCCATTCACCCTCTAGTGGCTGACACAAGACCTGTTTGCCTGCACACAAACTGAGGTAATCCTTTCCCAGATGGGTAAATTTTGTCTGAGTCTGGATGCCATTATGTTCTTCTAATAGTCATGCTCTTCTTCCATGATGCTCTTCTAATGAGTCAAAACCAGATGGTTAAGACTACATAAACCCATTAAACAAACATGTCAAGAGTTAGGGCTGGTCTGGCAACTAAATGAGTGCCAGACACTCTCTGCCAGCCCCTCTCCCCTCCCAAAGTGAAGAGAAAGGAAACAAGGGAGAGAAACTGATAGGTTGGGGGAAAACTCTACTTTAATGAATGCAAAAACAATAAAATAGACAATAATAGATACAAATCAATATGCAATATGTGCATTCCTATGAAAATATGCCTGAGAGAAGATGAAGCTTGTGGATTCATAACCAGGTGGGACTACAGTTTAAATAATAATCTGCAAGCACCTCAAACAAATGAAACATTTAGGCTGCTTACATTACAGATCACAGAGCCCCAGGGTGCTGGGGGCTGGAAATAACCTCCAGAGGTCATCCAGTTCAACCCTTCTGCTAGAGCAGGCTCACCTAGGGCAGGTCACACAGGAACACATCCAGGTGGGTTTTGAAAGTCTCAAAAGATGGAGACTCCACAACCTCTCTGAGCAGCCTGCTCCAGGCCTCCAGTAGCCTCACAGGAAAGGTTTTGCCTTCAGTTTGCTTCAGGTTTCCCTATTTTCCCCTAGGAAACATCAGACGATGTTGACATCAGTGTGGCTGTGCCACAAATAATGGGTTCAGACCTGTTACATCCATCCGCACCACCATTCCCACTGGATGAGAAGTGTTCTTTCCAGTGCTCTTCTTGACAGATCCCATTTATATTGCTTTGCACCACCAAGAAGCCTTGGAGCAAGCGAACTACATTGCTTTAAGAAGAAACCAGCTCAGAAGACTTCTTCCAGCCACCATCAGGAGAACTCCACAAGGCAATGCACACTAAATCGAGACTCGCTCCTCGTGGCTGCAGTGTGCTGGCACTCAGAAGTAGGGTGCATGAGGGTGCATCTTTCAGAACAGATGCTCAGAACTGGGAGCTTCTTAAGCAAGTGATGAGTTTACTTTTTCAGACAAATTGCAGAACCGTGTTTACTGCAGCCTTTGATACAGAGGAAAATGATTCAGGGCTTCTGATTTTTGTACCCAAAATAAGTACAAGTGGAAAGTTCACAGATGCAGAAGGAATTTTGTGGACACACCTACCTGTTTTGAGGAACCGGTGAGATAGCTGGGGTTCGCAGGCCTAAAAAATATGGTTTCCAAGCTACAAAGAAATGCAGCAAGGTGGGGAATTGCCCTCTGACAAGCCAAGCCCGGAGTGAGTGCTTTAGGAACTAGAAATTCATGGCATCTTGTAATGAGGCTTTTCTTCACAAAGATCAGACCTGATTCACTGTCCTGGTAAAGTAATTGCTACCAGCAACAGAAGAAATCATACTTACTTCTCACAAACCACTTGAAAGCTTCCTCTGCAAGCAATACACTTCAAAGTCATGTCCTGTTTAGGGGACTTAAGTGAGGTTTGTTTGGCTTAGACCTTGGCAGCCAGTCTGACACTTCTCATTCCCTAGGTAGAAATTAAGCCACCAAGTTCTGGATTTGAAGCTCACAACATTCTCCATTAAAAGTTCCCTGAGAAGTATCAGATTTCCTGATACACACAAGTACAGAAGACAACTGCAGACCCTGATCTTTCATGCAGATGTTCTCTAGGCATCCAAGTAACCCCAGCAGTTCCACTGGGACTCTAGGAAAGCAGGGCTCTCTGCACTGGCACCAGTCAGATCACAGGACACAACCAGGATACTTCTGACTCCATGGATTGCTTCCTATTTGGCAGCATTTGCAGCAAGCTGCCCAGTTCCAGAGAGAGTCCTTGGAACTGCCATTGACTGCCAGCTGACTTGTACTGACTTTGGACAACACTTTAATCCTAAGACTGGAATCACTGAGGGTCTGCTTCCCCCAGATCTTCTAACTATGAGCATGACAAAAATCTGCTGCTTGCCTTTTCTAGCCTGGCGTAAGATTCTTGCCTGTTTGCCATGCTGGACCAAGTCCAAGTCTTGGCAGTGTGGCTGGTGTCTCTTTTGCTGAGTTTTCTCTTCTCACCATTGAGGGAAAAGAGACCAATTCAGTGGCTTGTTATCTAGCAACTAAGACCAGAGCACTTGCTGTCCTCAGGATCAGCAGTCACAAAGTATTGGAAAGAGTCCGCAGACACATGAAGGAGAGCATTCTGACAAGGAACAGGTATATTCTGTTGCTGAGGTATAGGAAGTGTTTGAGAGCTACCTGACAGATGGAAACATGGGGCTCCTGAAAACATGAAGGCAGAGACAATCTGAAGTTTGAGTGGCTGAGATCACATGAGGTGACTATGGTCTGGCAGTGACACATCAGGAATTACTACTTCTTGGGAGAGGAGAGCAAGCTTTACATCAGATTACTGGCTGGGTCAGCCAGAAGTGATGCCCTGCTTTGAGGGAGACAGGTATTCCCCATAAAACACAAAAGCTTGGGGCTTCAAGATGCAGCTGATATAGCTACAGATTAAATCATGAAGACTTGAGAACAGCATTCATGACAGCAATCAGTTTGAGATGTTTTGAGGGTTCTTTTTTGCAGTGGTCACACCAAGATTGCTAGAATCCTTCATCCTGCAGAAAAAGCCAAGAACTTTTATTCAGAACAAGATAATGTGGAAAGTTAAAGGTGGAAATCAATTCAGCCAAGTACTCTGATATGGCAGACTGGTACGAAAGTAAAGTGAGATTTGGTCTCAAGTCCAGCAATCATCCTCAGGGCAAGTGCTGCAGTAGGGGCTGTTCGGGTGAAGGCATAAGTAGCTGTACACACACTTGTTCAGAGCAGGTGGGCAGAAGCTGGTGATCGACACCAATTGCTTCTTCAGGACAACACAACAAGGAAAACTCTCTATTCCTCTAGGTAACAGTCCAATGTGATATCGGGAACCAGGATTTCTCTAAGCTGTCTTCTGTTCTTCACTGGTGACTTCAGGAGTGCTTCAGCCTTGGAGTCAGGGGCTGCATAGTAGCTGGCCTGCAGCTTGGCAGGGTCTTTAGAGCACACAGCCAGCAGGCAGGCCATCCTTCAGTGTTAACTTCTCTTGGGTGCTGATAAGGGATTATTTGAGCTCAAATGCTTGGCCTAGTTTGCAAGTCAGAGCCAAGACATTTGGACACAGAGAAAAAAAGAGTCAGTGCACTGCATACAGACAAAGGCCACTGTCCCTTTAGCAGAACACTTCCTGAATAAACAGCTGTCATGTGGCAAAAGCCTCTTCCTATCTGGCTGTAGGCCAAATCAGTTCCAAGCCCCAGGCTACTCTGAGCTTGCTATCCCTCAATACAGAACCACAAGCTAAGCCAGCAGCTGCTGAGAGGGTAACTACAGAGCAGAACGTGCCATAGGATTTGTTGTCCACAGCCCACAGCCCTTGATCCGCTGCAGCCTTCAGATGCCCGTTTTGGAGTGGATCCAGTTTCGGTAGTAAGTCACTCGTGTGTACACTCCTGGTTTATTCTCCTTGCCACATTCATCTCCCCAGCTCACTATTCCCACAAGGTACCAGATCCCTCTGGAGTTTGCTTGCACCAGTGGTCCACCAGAGTCACCCTAAGGAGAGAAATGCCAACAGGCAAGCAGACAATAAATAGCATTTCCCTCACTAATGCAGCGAGCCTCAGACTGCTGTGTTGCACCTGGCAGCAATTTGTCTCCACACCACAGCCAGGATTCAGCCTGCATACAGACATTCACTGGCATGGCTCTTTCAGTTTCTCCCACTGCATTCTCACAGCTTCATTAGATACAAACCCCAAGCACTTAACTGAAGATTTCAGCCCATAAGCCATGCAGCTATTCATTTGCATGTCAGGATACTAAACCCCATAAACTTAATCGAGATTCATAGAATGTTTTGGGTTGGAAGGAACTTTGAAGATCATTTAGTCACAAAACCCCTGCCATGGGCAAGGACACCTCCCGCTAGACCAGGTTGCTCAAGGCCTCATCCAACCTGCCCTTGAACTCCTCCAGGGAGAAGGCACCCACAACTTCTCCAGGCATCCTGTTCCAGTGTCTCCCCAGCCTCACCATAAATAATTTCTTCCTAATCTCCAGTCTCAATCTCCCCTCTTCCAGCTCAAAGTCATTGCTTCTCATCCTGTCACTACAAGCCATTCAGAAGTCCCTTCCTGGCTTTCCTGTAGGCCCACAAATTACGTTTTATTTCTAAGAAATGTCACCTTCCACCCCCATCTATTTCCTTTTCACTCTTAATTATGACAAGACTTACCTGGCAGGCATCCACCTGCCCCTCCAAGTATCCAGCACACAACATTCCAGCTGTTATTGCTCCACCATACACTTCTCTTCTATTACAAATGGCTGTACTTATAATTTTCACTTCTGCTTGCCGAAGCCGATTAACACTGGAGCCTAGGAGAAGTGGCATTAGGACTTTCAGACAGCGTATGCAACCAAAACCACATAAGGGTCAGGAGAAGCCAGATTTTCCTATAGCGATGAAGAGAGCTAATCTAGGCAATGTCTTAGGATGAAGAAAAGTTTCTTTCCTTCCAGCCAAAGTCCTTCACTTGTTCTCAAACTTAATAACTCTTTCCCATCTTCCATCCTCACCAGATGCAATTAGTATAATGGACAAAGATTTTCCTATGTGCCTCACTGCTGAATTCAGCTGTAGGGTCCAAGGTATGTCCTTGGCATCATTGGAAAGGTCTGTTTGTGTAGCTTTGGACAATCACTGCACACTCCAGGAGTCTGGCATAAAGCAGAACCTGTACAATTCAATGGCTCTCAGAAACAGATTTCTAGTCCTATCATCTCTGACCTCACTGATACGGACTAATTTGAATGAAGCTCACTCAGGCCACTGGACAAAGCCTGAGTCAGGACCAAAGAGAGAATAACTGACGAAAACTGTCATGATCTATCTATGACAAAGACGAATGGCAAAAGAACTCATGTCAGAGCTAGTCTCACAGGAAGTGGGCCAGATAGAGACAGACTGTACTCAACTAGCACAATGTGTGCAGCAATGAAAAACTGCTGCTCTGACTCCTCTGGCTAATGTTTGGGGTCTTTCCCTCATACGCTAATCAGCTGACCAAGCTAGATAAAACTGAACTAAGTACACACATGTATGATCAAAAGCACAGAATTGTTGTGATTGGAAAGGACCTTTAAGGTCCTTAAGTCCAACCATAGGGGTATTAGCACATGCACCTATCAAACAGCAAGCCAAAGGCACACAGAGTCAACAAAGAGCCCCATAAAGCTAGCAGCAGCCTTTTCAGGTACATGTGTGATGGGACTCAGGGAAGGAAGAGACTCACCATCATTCTCCAAAGCTCCCCAGCCTGTGACAAAACAGGAGGTGTTGGCTGGGAAAACATGAGAGGCCTCAGGGAGACAGACACTGTGTATGTCACTTGTGAACTCGATAGGAGAGGCGAGCTCCACAACTGCCACGTCATACTTGTGATCTAGCGTGAAGTCGCTGTAGTTCTCATGAATAATGATTCTTCGGACAAATTTCCTCTGTTTTGGAGGCCTCAGCAGAGTTCCAAAGCTGACAGTCCACCTGCGAGGCTCCCTTCCTCTGTAAGACAGTGGAGGTTATGCAACAGCCATGCAAACACAAAATCCTCCAAAGAAGCTTAGCTCAGCTCTCTAAGCATCAATGTGTCCAGACTTTCCTACGGGACAGAGATGAGCCAAACTTCACTATTCTTCAGCAGACACAGATGTTAGTGCACCATGAAAGGTCAGAGTACACCAGAGTCCTAAGGAGGGTGCTGGTAACTCACCCTCTGAAGCAGTGGGCTGCAGTCACCAGCCAGGTGTTACTGATGACTGAGGCACCACAGCGATGGCTGCCATCGAGCTGGATGCTGGCCTGCCATGGCCACTCCCCGTCCCGTGCAAGTTGCCCATCAATGATCCTCTCCACTCCTGTGAAGGAGAAGGTCTCTCTCCGGATCCCACAGCCTGCCAAAGGAAAGGCACCTCTGCATCAGCTGGCTGAGGGAAACCTGGGAGCTACTCTGGAAAGGGCTCTCATGGCTGCAGGCACCGGCATAACAGGGCAGAGGTGACACAAGACAACCTTCACCCACAGCAGTGCTTTCTACAGCAGTGAAGCCAAGCATCACAGTCACAGGGGTCTGGGGATAGATGTAGGGTAATACAGAAGTTTGGTAGGAGGGGAGAGGAGGAGGAGAACTGGCTTGTCAATGAAGGCAGTTTTCAGCCACACAAGCCCAGATATACTCCCATAGGAGCTGAAGGCTGCAGATCTGAGGCACAGCTTCTCTGCCCCAGCTTTGAGTCTTTACCTGGTTACAAAACATTGGCTCTGCAAACTGGATGAGTGAACCAGACCTACAGAGAGAAAGGTAACCTGGATTGTTCCCTGTAGGTCACTGGGGAGGCCACAGCTTGAGTACTGGCATCACTTTTGGGGCCCTCACTACGAGAGAGATGTTGAGGTGCTAGAGTAGATCCAGAAAAGGGCAACAAAGCTGATGAAGGGTCTAGAGAATAGGTCTGCCAAGGAGCAACTGAGGGAACTGGGATTGTTTAGTCTGGAGAAGAAGGAGGGGAGACCTCATTGCTCTCTACGACTACCAAAAATAAATTTGTAGCCAGATGGGAGTTTGTCTCTTCTCCCTAGGAATGGAGAGATTCCTAGGGAAAAGAGATGGAGAGGAAGTGGCCTCAGGTTGCAACAGAGGAAGTTTAAGTTGGATCTTAGAAGAAGCTTCTCCACTGAAACGGATCTCAAAGAATGGAACAGGCTACTCAAGCTGGTGGTTGAGTCCCCATCCCTGGAGGTATTTCAAAGAGGCAGAGATGTGGTGTTGAGGACCATGATTTAGCACCAGCCTTGCTAGAGTTACAGAGTCTTTTCCAACCAAAATGATTCTATGATACAGAACTTGTAGTCTCATGCCCCTAGACCTGCTCCACAAAGCAGTTGTACTCACAGTTGTTTAAAAGGTTATCTCCCTTTTCCTTGTTCAGCTCTGCAACGAAAAGCACAGATTACAGTGAGTGTATCTCACACTGTTACATGAACTAGCACAAACTCTCTGTGCCCAACAAACACTAAGTGGTTTCCATTGCTGCATGGAATAAAAAGTATGGGAAAAGGAGCAATTTGCTTTGTCAGAGAGGTTCAGTGAAGCCTTTTTTTGCCTTAGCTCCAAGCTAACAGAAGCAGCAGATGACAGCAAACAGGTCCAGGTAACATCTACACGCACTGGTGTTTGTGCATGATCTAAATCCCTACATGCTCAGGTTCACTAATGCAAGGCGGTCAAAGCAGCATTCACAGATGTGCTGGGATTGACTGGAGCTGAACTGGAACTCTACTAATTGTTTCCTACAAAAGCTCCTCTGATAGATTCCAGTGGTAACCAGAAACAGATTGATGTGAGAGCATTACTGCCCTCAGGATTTTGTCCCTTGTTGTGACGATCTGTCAAAGAAACAGAGGAAGTGTCAGGAAATGAAGGGAAAGCTCTCAGCCCTGCAGTTTAATAGCTCAAGGACTCTACATTTCAACACCTGCTGATACAGGTTCCTGTATCACTGTGTGTTGGTCTGTGAACCCCTAGGCATCAATCTGTGCCTTTTTTTTGCCGAAGTGGGGAGGGAGGACAGTCTCGTTCAGCAGAGCTAGGTGACAGACAGTGTCTGGTGCACAGAGGAGAGCTCGCACTCACGAGTCAGAGCTCTAGCTCTCTTCATGCTTCTAAGTTACAGTCGGCTGAAGCACACGATTCCAAGAGGGCAGAAGAACAAGAACATTCTATAATAGCACACTAAAGTGAAACCATTATGCTAAGAATAGCAAAGTATGAGGAACATGTTTCAAGCTACACCCACAAACCTAAGGCACTTGCCTGTGAGGCTGAGGGTGGACTGGTCAACACTCAAGGGCGAGGAGATTGTTCTCAGCCTTCTGCGCAGCACGTTATTGACGTGACCCCAGGTCGCTGCCTCGCTGTCAGCAGAGGGAAATTTAAATACCAGGAGCACAGATGCAAGCACTCCACCAGGATCTGGGCTGCAGACCCACAAAAACAAGGTGGTGTTATTCCCTCTTTGCCCACTAAACCTCTCTGTTCTGCTTCACACCGACTGCCTTCTTTGTACTAGAACAGGTCTGCACAGAGGTATAGAACAGACAGCACTGCTGGGCACGCAAAAAGGATGATGAGACATCAACAGGCAGCAAAATGTTTGGTCCTCACTGGAACAATGACTAGAGGGAACTTTATGGGAACTGTTGTAAGTGGTACAGCTGAGGAGGAGAGGAGGGATCTGTGCAGCTCATAGTTGGTAGGACACAGACTGCAGTAGAAACAACATAGCAAGTTTATAGAATCATAGGATGGCTCAGGTTGGAAGATAACTCAGAGATCCTCTATTCCAACCTTGCCACCATGCCTAGGGATGCTTCTCAACTAGATTCGGCTGATCAAGGCTTCATCCAACCTGTCCTTGAACACCACCAGGGAGAAGGCATCTCTGGGCACAATCCCTGGGAAACCTGTTCCAGTTTCACCACCTTCGTACTGAAGAACTTCTTCCTCAGATCTAGTCTAACCCTGCTCTCCCTCAGCTTCAAACCATTCTCCCTTGTCCTGTCTCTAGATACCCTTAGGAAAAGTCCCTCTGCAGCCTTCCTGTAGGATCCCTTCAGGTTTTGGAAGGCAGCTCTAAGGTCCCCCCAGGGTCTTCTCTTCTCCAGGCTGAACAATCCCGGCTCCCTCAGCCTGTCCTCATAGCAGAGCAGAAGTGCTCCAGCCCTTGGATCATCTTTGTGGCCTCTTCCAGACTTACTCCAGCAGCACTGTGTCCTTCTTATGCTGGGGACACCAGAACTGGATGCAGTATTGGAGGTGAGGTCTCAGCAGAGCAGAGTAAAGGGACAGAATCCCCTCTCTTGACCTACTGGCCACACTCCTGGAGCAAAAGAAAGCAAGAGCTTGGCTGGCCCAGTTCCTAGTCAAACAACAAGGCTAGTAAAAACAAGCCTTGGAAGAGATGCATTACTTGGTCAAGCTAAAAGGTACAAAGAGGTTGTCTGAAGTCTGGCTGCTAAGTTCTGTCTTTCCAGATGACAGACAGTTTAGGGAAGGGTGGTGGAAGGAATTGGCAGCAAGCAGTAATGGGGAGCAAGATAAGGAAATTACTTCTTCAATCCAAAGATAGGTAAAGGCTATGAGGCCCAGAAGTGCTGTGAAGGACATCGGTGCCAGTTGTCTGGCATCTTTTGCTGTCCAAGGAACATTATTTCACAGCAGAACTGAGCCTCAGAAACACAAATGCAATCCAAGGTACTGTGAAGCACGGGGATCTTACTGCCAAGAGTGACAATTACTGCAGAGATAGGAAACACTTAAGAGCTCTCACAAAGGACCTGACACCTGTCTGCCTCACTTTCCTAGGATCATCAAGTCCAGCCATCAATCCAACACCACTGTGGCCACTAAACTATGTCCCCAAGTGCTATGTCCATACATTTCTTGAACACCTTAAGGCACAGTGATTCCACTACATCCCTGGGCAGCCTGTTCCAATCCCTGACCACTCTTGCAGGAAAGAAATTGTTCCTAGTTTCCAACCTAAACCTCCCCTGGCACAGTTTCAGGCTATTTCCTCTCCTTTTGTCACCTGCTACTAGGGAGAAGAGACCACCTGGTTCCAACCTCCTTTCAGGGAGTTGTAGAGAGCAATGAAGCCTCCCCTCAGCTTCCTCTCCTCAGCCCTCACCTGTGTATCTAGGTATGCCACAGTGGAACCATTTATTCCTTCAAACCTTTTCAGAGGGAAAACAGTCGTGTCTTGCTGCACACCATGCAAAAGGGGAAATGCTACTCTGAGCTTCCACAGAAAGCATTCAGTGGGTAAAGAGCTGACTGCTTTTCTCAAGCCCCTAAACAGAAGTGAAGGCTGGAGTTATACACTAATTCAGTTACTACATCACAGCTACAACCACCTGGTGCTCAGGTAATCAGTGCAGAAGTGTAAGGCCAACTTGCTGTTCCTTGCTGACCTCTGAAGGTAACTGAGCCCTCAGTGTGGTGAGTGCCAAAGGAGAGAGGCATCCAGCCAGGATTTCATCATCCTGCTAGTGTCATCCAAGCACAAACTGCCAAGCATGCTCCAAACAGTCAGGGAGAGAAAGTAAGGTTATCACATCCCAACTTATTCCTGACATTCACATGACTCACCTCAGACTGAAAACATGGGACCTGATGTACCTTTTACTCAGGAAAGAGCCCCTGAATATTGTAGATATCTGGTAAAGGAAAAGAGTATGTTAAATGCAGCTGTGATGTGCACATGCTTTCAAGACATAACAACATTGTGAGCCCTAGAGCACAGGAAGATGCCTTCACATCTCCAATCCAATTGCCATCAGAGGATGGAGAATGTGAACAAACAGCTAAGCTGGTCAATTTTGCTGTCCCTTCTCCTCTGAGTGCCTGTTCCACTACAGGGCTGCTGGAACAGACAGCACCTGTGCTCGCCATCTGCTTGCACACAGTCAGCAGTGTATCTGCAGCCCATTCCATCAAGGTTTGAAAGGCAAGGCCAGGTGCATAAGGATGAGGCACAAGCATCTCTATTTCCAATCCTTGAACTGTAGAACCCTTCACCACAGGTCAGGCAGAGACAAAGAAACACCTTAGCTTACCATGGTTTCAATATCTTGGCTCAGGTCCCTAAACTCTTCTGTGGTCTGCTTCTCATACTGAGAGTTGTACCTGACATTGGTGATCAGGAAGGATGCGTTGTAGTACCGGTCCTGGTCTGCAGAGAAGAGCAGAAGGGGTGGCTGAGTTCCTTCAATGCACCTCAGACATGCACAAGCGCCTCACACAGCATGGCACAAGCAGGGCTCCCAGGCTCTGCCTGTGACCCTGTCAGCTGTGGAACTACTGTTAGCAGCATTTCAAGAAAATGGGGGCTCTGGTGCACCTTGTTCCTCCATGGACCAGCTAGGGGTTCATTTCCATTTTGAGGACCATCCCGAGTAGCAATAAGTTACACCCATAATAACATTCCCCTAGGAACCATCTTCTCATCAGCCCTGAGGTGAGCACAGCACAAGACACACCAGACCACACCATCCCTGGTGGTCTTTAAGGCCAGGCTGCATGGGGCTCTGAGCAACCTGATCTAGTGTGAGGTGTCTCTGTCCATGGCATGGGGATTGGAACTAGATGATCCTGGAGGCCCCTTCCAGCCCTGACAATTCTATGATTCTATATGCCTCTTCTGCCTCAGCTGATACACTCACTGCTCCCTAGCTGCTCTCTGGCATGTCCCCACCACTCTGAGAGGCAGCAAGCCCAGAATGTTTTCATCAGTTCAGCAGCCAGGGTTAAGTTTAAAATCCATCTCTTGAGGCAATGATGGAGACAGGCCCCAGGGTCCTAGTGCAAGCCTTCCAGCCTCTGGGTGAGCCGAGACAGCAACAGGATTAGCTCCATCCTAGTGGGAAGGCATCTCAAAACCTCTCACACTGCTGTCTTAGGAACTGGGAAAGGAATGGCCTGGCTTGATTCATCTTCTACCAAAACTGGGCCCTTGGCAACCAAGACTGAGTCCTGGGCTCCAAAAAGCCCAAAGCTCTGCTCCCTCTCTTTTTGAAATATCTCAACTAGAGGTTCCAGGTTCAGATTCTGCACAGACCTTGTTGAAGACCCAACTTGCATTGCCTAGCCTGAGTGCTAGTCACAGTCTGGCTTACACAGGAGACTGCTTGCTTCTGGTTAACCATGGGTACCAGTGGCAGACACCAGGGCAAGACAAGAAACAAAACAAGAACAACACTTAAACCCCTGCTTTGAGGAAATATCATAACACACACTGATGGTTTTCTAATCAATTTGGGTCTATGATAGGGCCCGGGGCTTCCTCTCTTGTGAATTCTATCCCAAGAGTGAACTGCACACCCAAATCCTCAACAGACTGCTGAATACTTGTAACAACAAAAGGGGTGATGCACTTACCATGGCACAGAAAAAACGTCAGCAAGCCAATGATGAGGGCTAGGCCCACCACCACTGACACAACAATGGCTGCTATCTGCCATGGTTCCAAGCGCTTCCTTGCTCTCTCCATCAGGATCACAACCTGCAGTGAAGAAGACAACATGGAGAAATTCAACTCTGTTAAAGGCAACAGCACATCCGGAGCCAAATCACAGTTGGTACAGCCTACCTGAGCTGAGAAACCTCCCAGAATGTGGTATGTTTGGAAGGACTTCAGCTCGGTGCCCCTGACCTTCTGCTTGAACCAGGTCCCCACTATAGCAGCTTGCTCCAGGCTTTGTCAAGTTTTCAGTCTGAACAATGTCAGACAGAGAAGCCCCAGTCTCTCAGGAGCCCTGGTCCACACTCTGTTTCCCTCATAGCAAAAGGTTTTACTTTATATTAATCAGAATTTCCTGTGTCCTAGCTTGGGTCTGTTTCCTCACACACATCTGTGAAGGAAGCCTAGAGCTGTGTAGGTCTCTACAAGCATTAAAACGTCCCATCGAGAAACACTACACAGACTTCAAGTGCAGCTGACTGCCAACACAGAGGCTTGGACTGAATTAATTCTTTATTTAATAAATTTTAATTGCCATAATTCATGGCTGACAAAGTAACTTCTGCATCAAGGATACACCAGGCTACCAGAAATCCATGTTACGCACATTTTTGAGCCCATTTCAGCCACTATGAACTGTAACAGTTACTGATCCCCTACAGGATTCAGAGATTTATTGCACTGAAGTCACATGTGTGCTGTAAAGGACCAGGTCCTGTCTCCTGTCAGACAGTTTGTCAGAGGTGAGGCACTGGTGAGGGTGCACCTTGCATGCTGGGCTCTCTTTAGGACCCTTCACTCCAAGAAAGACATTTAGCAGCAGGAGCAGGTCCAGAGATGGGCAACAAAGCTGATGAAGGGTCTGGAGAACAGGTCTGGTGAGGAGCTGCTGAGGGAACAGGGAATGTTTAGGTTGGAGAAGAGGCTGTTCTCTACAACTCCCTCAAAGGAGGCTGGAGTGAGGTGGGAATTAGTCTCTCCACCCTAGTAACAGGTGATAGAATGAGAGGAAACAGCCTCAAGTCGCAGCAGGAGAGGTTTAGGTTGAAGATTAGCAAAAATTTCTTTGCTGCAAGAGTTGTCAGGGATTGGAACAGGCTGCCCAGGGAGGTGGTGAAGTCACTGCATGGAGGTGTTCAAGAAATGTACAGACATGGAACTTGGTAACATAGTTTAGTGGCCACAGTGGTGTCAGGTTGGACTCCAAGACAGAGAGCTTTTCCAACCAAGATGATACTCTGGTTCTATAAATAACTACTCATGTGTAAATGTGACATGACAACAAGATCCAGACTTAGTGATTTGCTGAAAATCAAGAGCCTATAGAAGGGTTGAGAACTTGACTTTCACATGGACAAAGACACACAAGCTTTTCTCATAGAATCACAGAATGACTAGCTAGAGAAGCCCTTCAAGCTCATCCACTCCAACCATTCTCTAGCTGTACCAAGGATGGTGCTAAACCATGACTCCTCAGCACCACATCTTTGCCTCTCTAAAACACCTCCAGGGATGGTTATCCTTCACTGATGCCCTCTTGGACAACATTAAGCAAAAGAACATCAGGGAAACTACATTTCTGCCCATGTCCCCTGTAGCTTGGCAGCAGGATGACAGCAGCTGAAGCAGTGATTTCAGCTGCCCAAGGATTCCACATCACACTGCAGTCACTGTTATTATGTCACACTCTGAGTCTCTACACTGTGGTTGGCATTAGTACAAGGTATCAGAAAAGCAGGTGGCATAATGTCTATGGGGTGCCTGGAGTGACAAGTGGCAGCAGACAGCTCTGGGGAGCATGGGCTCGGCTGGCTGCTGACCCTGATGCTTTATACATTCTCATCCAGGCCTGTACTGCTGAGAACCTGACTCACCAAATGCCACTTCCCCATTTTCAGACCTATGGCACTGCCAGTTCTGAGTAGCACCCAAGAAAATAAGGGTGGGAAGGGGCAGGAAGGACATAGAGAGTAAATCTTTGGAGGTTTGCTGACTACCCAGGGTGGCAAAGAAGAAACCACAGTGAAAGCAGAGCAGAATACCAGCAGAGGCTCCCATCTCATGAAATGAGCTGAAGGGGTATGAGCAGTGAAGGTGAGAGTATAATGTACAAACCCAGGACAGCAAAAGACAGTGAAGTAGTGGGAGAACACAATGGGGTTGTACACTCTGCCCTGAAGGCAAGAAAGCTGAGCAAAGCAGCAAGGCAAAGCAGAAAGCAAAAAAGGATAGAGGCACAGAGGACACAGCCAAGAGATCTGCACGCAGTGAAGGTATGTTCAGTGACAGTACTTTCAACAAGAGACAGGAAAGATGGAAACAATTCAGACTAATCTCCTCAAAGAAAAGCTTGGTTTTGGGCAGTGAGAGTGCAGGCAGGTGCCTGAGTGTGGAATGCAGAGTGCATCCATTGCTTTAGACGGGAATCAGCAAGCTTTTACCTGCTCAAACAGGTGGCATACTGGAAAGATACCACAACTGCAGGTGGTCACAAGCAGCAGCTTAGTGTTACCAAAACACACACAGGACAGGTGATGAGGATCAAGCCTTCTGCTTCAGTTGCACACTGCAGAGGAACCTACTGTCTCTCCTGCCTGCCTTACTGGGACAAAGTTATGTTCTGGCAAGTCCCAGTTTTCTTCAAACCTAGCTGTTTCCCAGCCTGGCAGGCTCAGCTATCTGATGGGAAGGCTCTGCAAAACAGACTGCAGGGCCATTGACAGGAGTCTGAAAGCCCCTGCTGCCCAATATTATTTTCTTTGGGATCTGAATAAGCACATAATATATACACTAGAGCTCAGCTGGTTTCATGGAGGCTTCCACTTCTCACCATCATTTTATACAGTAGCCATGAGCCCTGTAGAGATTCAGATGAAAACTTCAGAGCAGTGGGACTACCCTGCCTCACTTTATTGAGTGTGCTGCAGCCTCCCATGAAGTATTCCCATCTCCATCTCACAGTTCATGGTCTTCCACAGTCCCAGCTCACAAAATTGCAGCATATCTCATGGGCAGCCAATTACAGCCCTTAAGACCAGGGTCACCTAGATCAGGTCACACAGGAACACATCCAGGTGGTTTAGGAAGTCTCTAGAGGTGGAAACAGTGGTCACAGCAAGTTTTTCCTCATGTTCAGGCAGAATTTCATGCTCAAGTTTGTGTTCGTTGCCTCTCATCCTGTCACTGGTCATCACTGAAGAGAGCCTAGCCCCATACTCACGACCTCCCCAAAGCAGAGGGGGAGAAGAACCTCCTTCATATTGTCAGCCACCCTCTTCTTAATGTACCTTAGGATACCATTGGCCTTCCTGGCCATGAGGGCTCGTTGCTGGCTCATGGGGAACTTGTTGTCCACCAGCACTCCCTGCTCCTTCTCTGCAGGTCACCCCCTGACCTGTACCAGTGCAGGGCGCTCTTCCTCAGTGCCTTCTGTCATTAATCACACTTATTGCATCTCCAACACTCTCCTTCACCCTCCCCTGCCCTTTGGCTGTGGAGGGCCTTGCTATGCCCTATCAGAATAACCACCTGGCAGGGACTCTTGTGCCTGGAACAGCCATCTCTGCAGTTATGGAGTTCAGTGACAGGTGGATTCCCCTGCTCAGGGATCATACCTAAGCATGGTCAGCTCTGCACCCAGGTAACCAAGGGAACTCTGCTCCACCTAGCAACCCTCTCCAGCCAGCAAAACAATTCCCTTTGCTGCTGATGAATGCAGAGATGATCTCACCAACCTTGCCTACAGATGCACCCTTTCTTTTTGTGGCAAAGAAACACTGCCTGACACATCAGAATGCTCCTCAGAAGACCCCCAATACCACAGCTGACTGGGTAGATGCCTTCCCCAGCCTCATAATTCTTGCCTCCTTACACCACGTGCTTTGACTTTTTTACTGCCAAATTGCAGCAAATTAATTCCTAGGGAGTCAGACAGGGAAATTTAGTAACACATTTGTCCTCCAGCATGGAGGAGAACTTTCATTCCTCAAGAGGATACAAATCACAACTCTGCTAGGAGACCACAAAGACTGTGTCCTGTCTGCTCTGAAAGCCACTGCCTCATGGCCTGTGTCTAGCAGCTTTTGGTTTGCAGCTAATTAGAGACAGATTTCACACCCAGGATTTTTCATTTCAGTACAAAACTGCTTACCTTGGCAATACAAGGGATGAGCAGTGGGCTCCTCCTATTCTCATCTAAAACACGCTTTACTTTCCAAAGGGCTCAAGACAAGGAGCCAGCGGTATCTGCCAGCTACCTGTCTCAGTCCATTTGGGTTTGGAAATGCAAAAGAGTAAGTCTCCTAGTTGATAGACCTTGGTTCTGAGCCAAAGGCTGTGTGTTTTGATTAGCAGAAAGCTATTCTATAGTGAAACAAACCCACCTGCCTGAACTACTTTGAAATAGCTACACCCATGGAGAGTTGTTAAACACAGTTGTGTTTAGAGATGTTAAATGTAGGCTTGATAGAAGACAGTAAGTGGAACACACAGATGTGGAGCTACACTGTCAGCTGCTGGCACACTAGGAAGAAGACTTGGACTGAGATTTTACAGAACCAGTATTGGCTGCTCTTCCTTGTGAGTCCAAGGAGAGAACAGATAGGATTGCAGGCTGGATTTCTGACCAACCCCA
The DNA here is from genome assembly GCA_013396835.1 of Psilopogon haemacephalus. Taxonomy (NCBI): domain Eukaryota; kingdom Metazoa; phylum Chordata; class Aves; order Piciformes; family Megalaimidae; genus Psilopogon; species Psilopogon haemacephalus. The sequence goes on along the minus strand of VWZI01011363.1, from coordinate 1,400,414 downwards.
AAAATTAATCAATCATCTTCCAATCTGGAACACTTCCCAAAAGTCAGACAAGCACAACACACAGGTGACAAGCTGCTTTTCTCATCCCAGACTAACCTGCCTACAAGGTTCCTGTGCTCATTCACAATGCAAGTGATCAAAGCTCAGCTCCCACCTCTACCTGACAGGGGTTTGATTCAGTAAGTTGAGCTCGCCTATCTCTTCTGGCTGCGCCACTGCGTCTTACCAGAAGCCTCACTAATAACAGAGAACTGATCAGAAAGTGTCACCAAGCTGCTAAGCAGGGAGCAGCCACTCTGTTGTGCTTCACAGATATGCCTTTGGTATTTTTGACTTCTTAAGCTAGGACCTCATAGCTGCCCAAACTAGATTTGCTTGTAGATAAATCTGAACCATGTTCTTTGGCACCAGAAGTTCTGCTGCATTCTGTATAGAAGAAAACAGGCAACTTCTGCTACCTGGCCTGCTGCTATCCTCCTGTATTATATTTACGATGATGGATTTTGTAACACTACCCCTGCTCCCTGGTACTCCAGAACTCTAGAAAAGCCAGTGGCAGAGCCTGAGTGGCACACCTGCTGAGGACAGTCTCTCCATGTCTATAACTATGGCCAGATTTTCCATTTGAAGATGGATTTGGGTACATCCCTATAGTCACTGGTCTTGTGAAAGCCCCTGTTTCTAGGAAAACTGAGCAGACACATTTGCTGGTCTGCTGAGCACAACTGGAGAATCCAAACTAGGCCCCTGAAGCCATCTGCCTTGGCAGAGTGGCTGGGAATGGCAGCAGCGGTAATAGAATCATAGAAAGCACCAAGCTGAAAGGGGCCTTTAAATGACATCTTCCAGTCCAAGCCCTCTCCAGTCAACAGGGACATCCCCAACTAGATCAGTTTGCTCAGAGCCTCATGGACATTCTGTGCTTCTGTGATCAAGGCTGACCTTGAATGTCTCCAGGGATGGGGTCCCCACCACCTCCCTGGGCAACCTGTTGCAGTGTTCCACCACACTCTCAGCAAGGGACGTTTGGCTTAGTCCCGAAGCGCTGCGGCAGAAGCACAGGACTGCAAAGCCAATTCCACTCCCAGCTTCACCACAAGCAACCACACCAGCCTGCCCCGCCTTTGCTCTGGGGGCATACTCAGGACACACACATCTAAGAGAAAGGGACAACAGCCTCTACTACTTTGGGCATTGAAAGAGAGGCAACTAGAGCCCACTTAAGTACTACAAAACCCTCGTTTGCCCTAGCTAGCACCTCCTAACCTCAATCACTCAATGTTTGATCCCTCCCAAAGCAATTCTGATACAATGGGAGACTTTCAGGCATTGAAGGCATCTGCTGAGGGAAACAAAACAAAACGTGTGTGTTCTATGTGTCACGCTGAATCAGCATGATCTCCCCACACCCTCAAACACCCCACAAGAACTACAGCTGCTGCGTGCCACCCCCTGCACATAGATAACACATCATTAATACATTTGCCAGGAACAATCTGAGCTCCTCCCCTAACCATCCAAGTCTACCAAGGCTTTGCTGTTTCCCGGGAGCCACTTCAGCTAGGCAGCAACACCAGTTCCAAACACTGCTCTTATCACTGGCAGCAAGATTCAGTCTTTGGGATGTGTTAACTCAGAGCTTAGCAATAACCACATCCATGGTGCCAAGATGGTGCCCACACAGGGTTCCCCGATTACTTGATCACCTTCACAATTAGCACAACAACTTGGTTCCTTGCTCTCATCCATTGGGATGTTATGAACTCTTCAGCTGCCAGGATAGAGACAGCTTCCTGTACTACTACAACAGTCTGTGGGACATAATCATGACAGCCTTGATCAATAACGACAGTTGACTGCTACAGCAAACATCTTGAGAAAGACTCTCATGATCTGAAATAAGCTTTAACAGAACCAGGAGGGCTACTCACCACATGAGGACTTGACAATCTGCATAAACGCATGGAAAGCCATCCCAGTGTAAAGGAAATATTATGTGTACAGCCACTGACTGCAATTAGTTTAGCACAAGGTCTTTCAACTTCTACCACATCTTTACCCCTCAGGCTCTCACTTCCAGCTGCAATGGCCAACAGCAAGTATGTCCTTCTGTTAGATTGTCAGTCTGAGAACACAGTAGTGGATTTCTGCTTTTCAGCCTTTGAAAATAGCTCTGACTGCCTCCCTTTCTCCTGTCTTGACTGGTTGAAACCTATTTCAGAAACAAGGCACCTACCAAGCAGTTCTAAACTTTGTGGGTTTGCAGCTGGATTTTCATTCCAAGGCAGGGTGGGTGTATTTCCAAACTGATTCTGCACAGATTAACACTTCAGTGGCAGTATACAAAGCTCACAAAGACAAACAAGAGTACATAAAGTTACTGTTACCTGCTTGACTCTGCTAACACCCTGGTCCTGAGCTATTAGCTTAGCAGCTTTTACTGCAGCACATTCTAACCATGCTAGTGCAATCAGCAGGTCAGAGTTGGGGTGCAGGCAGATGTCTCTTCATCTGCTACCCCATCACAACCTTCAGTGGTCACAGGCCACCTTGATTTGTCACCATAACATGCTGTAGAGGGGCTGCAGAATCCTTGGCCAAAAAATTGCATTTTGAATGAGGAGGAAAGGTGAAATATTAGGACTGCTGGTGCCCAGAAAGCAGCTCAAGGCAGAAGGCAGCTCAGAGCTTGTGTTGTCCTCCCCACACCCTCAGTTAAAAACTCAGACTATAAATCTACCCTGATGCAGCCATGCTGCCAAAGTAGCTAAGGAGCAAGTCAGACTGCAGCACTCACCTCTGGGTAACACTGAGAGGTCAGCAAGAAGCTCTTGTGTCCAGGAGCTGCAGTGTCCCGAACACCACAGCACACTGCGCAGCATCTCAGCATAGACTTGAGGCTTTATCTCCTGAGTTAGGAAAGGAAGGAGTCATGGGCAAGTCAGAACAAACAAGTCCAGCCAGTCTCAGTGACAGAGGCTTACCCACTAGCATGATTCCTGCCCTAAAACAATAACAATACACTTCTTTCATCACACCTTTCATCCAGGAATCCCAAAGCCTTTTTAGAGCATTAACTGCACCCTGCAACACCCCAAATCAGAAGAGTCATGAACATTTTGCAAGGACACAGGGTTTGGTTCCTTCTTTGGCAGAACTAAAAATAAGTGAAAAACTATGGACAGGACCCACATCGGAAGCATAGTGTGTTCTGAAAGACAATGTTCAGTTCCAGGACAGCTGTGGAGCTGACAGAAATTGACATAGATTCAGTGCTATGTCTCATCTCCCTTCAGCATCCTTGAAATCGGTAGTTTGGCCAGACCAGAACTTGCCCTGTAACAACAGCCACATTCCAGTTCACCTCTCTAGTCTAATTCCCTAGATGTTCATTTTAATCATGCCCACCTAGCTGCACACCCACTTCTGCCCTGGAAAAAATTCTTCTAGACCAGAACCATTTGTGCCATATATATTTGCAGGTTGTCTAGATAAGCATTGGTACTTGTGCTACTTAGGGCAGGTAAGTGCCAAGGCAGTTCACATAAGCACGACCTAACCTCAAGCAGCATTTCTCAGCCATTTCTTGGGAAACCTTTTCTTACAAAACCTTTCTTCAGTTTTCTTGGCTTCAAACTTACCAAACAGATTTCTTTGAGAAGTTGTACTGGTTTGAGGTTAATTGGAATATTTTAATAAGAGAAATTAGATTACAGGTTGAAAAAGGAAAACATTGGTGATGTCTCCTTCACTCATACATTTGCTGACCAATACAAAAGTAAGAACCCAAACATAGATAAGATAGAGCTGCTCTGGTCTGAGCTCTGGGCTGTTGGTCTCTCCCTTTCCCTGCCTTCCAGCTGGATCTGTGTATCTCAACTAATCAACTCCTGCTTCTAACTCACTCCAGCCAATCCTCCCTGTTTACCTGGCATGTAAGACAGATTCTGGGATAAGATTGGGTGGGGCAGGGAAGGTGGAAGGGTGGTTGGGAACCCCTCTTGGGGATTCTGATCTCTGGGAGGGGTGTGGTGTTTCTGTATTGCCTTTTTATTGTATATATCTGTAAATATCTGAAATATATTGTAAATATCTGCTTGTATATTGTAAGCTAAGCTGTAAATATAAAGCTTCATTCCTTAACTTCCAGCCAGATGAGTTTAGTCTGGGTGATTTCAAAAGTTGGGGGGGGAGGGGAGAGAACTCCCAGGATACCACAGAAGGCAAATAAAGAACACAGAAGATCACAAGAATATGCCTGTGTGGCACACGTTTCCTCTGCTGCAGTAGAGTCTCTAACATCTAGGGACTCTTCTCCTCCACCTTAATGACCTTTGTTTGACACCTTTACATCTCAGGGATTGCCAGCTTAGTAACACAGTGATGCAAATTCATCTCACGTGGCTGCAGCTCCTCCTTCCACCCTCAGTCAAGTTCACAGTCAAGTAACAGGAAGGCTGCCTTTCTGGAAGGTCAGTCTCATTTGGATGAAACAAGGGCTGAAGATGAGCCTCAGTTTCTCAGAACCTGGATTCAGTCCACGTAATTTGTTATGAAACAGTGAGTACAGTTGGCAGTGGTGCACAGAGCCTAACTGCTTCCCTGGCAGCTGCACTGCCATCCCAGAGAGGAGCAGTTCTGTGGAGTCAGGGCAGATGTGAAGGAGAAACGCAGCCAGAAGCCTAGCTAGAGGGTGACAGCTTCGAAGGGTAAGGTGTCAAGAGTCACATGGTTACCTGGCCCAAGGGAGGCACTGTGAAGGTGCATTTGTCCCAGTGCCAGAGGCAGAGCCCTTTCTGGTGACTTGATTGTGGCACAGGTGGCAGAACACATCACACAGACTTTATAGCAACCTCAGGGCAGTCCCAGGTGCAGGGAAAAATACTGTGAAGGAAAAATACTGAGAAGGCTTTTAGGACACTGGAAAGCTCTTCCAGCCCTGCTTTTATGTCAGAAAGACACCAAACTGATTAACAAAGTAGTAATCCTGGTCAAGGGTCTCTTCTCAGCACAAGGTGTCTGTGTATCTTCTTGTACTCACAAGACTTCATTGGGGCTGAGAAAAAGGGACAGGCAACAGCCAGCAGTGGTTTGGTCACTAAGTAGCTAAAACATTTGGCTTTCCATTCAAGAGACAGCACTGATGTGCCTGTTGGTGCTACATTGACTGCAGAATGAGCCTGGGCAAGCTGTGAAGAGCTGGGACCTGTCATAACACAGCTAGTGAGGAGGCAAAGCCTCAATGCATGACTACAGCACAGAGTAAGGAAAAGAGTGCCATATCCATATGTCTCTTGAGCACCTCCAGGAACAGCAACTCCATCACCTCCCTGGGCAGCCCGTTCCAATCCCTGATCACTCTTGCATCAAAGGAATTTTTCCTAATTTCCAGTCTAAAAACCTCCCCTAGGTGTCCTCCATAGACTACTCCACAGGTCTCTAGTTTATGTAGCAGTCAGATATTCCCTCACAATACTCATAGCCAGCATTATTAATTCTGTGAGAGAACACTGCCAGCTTGGCATCCAGGTTTTCCCTACCTATCTCCTAGACAACACGTGGTCTAGGAGAGCTAGATCAGTGGCCACAGGAAAGAGACCTTGGTGTCTCTGCTCCTAGACTGCTAAAAACCCAGGGCAGCCCCCTCACCAGAACAGCTTAGTTGGAAGGGCCCAAGTGCCAAGAACCTACAGGCTCCACATTTCTCAGCACTCCAAAGCACTGAGGTTGCAGAGGCAGCTTGTGCTCTGCAGCAGGAGGCATTCCTGCCACAGTCAGTCCTGCCTGGCTGATATCTGCAGCTGATGGCACAGCAGTCCACAAAGGAGCTGAATGGTGTTGCTCTGAGCTGAGAGCCTAGAGGGGTGACACAAAGGCAACAGCACCTCATGTCTTGCACACAACCAAAATTGGCTGTTGTCTTTTAGGAACATGGTTTCAGAAAGGGAGCCATTTTCCTGGGTTCCCCCAAAACCTGGCAAGTGAGGGAACATGTAGAACAGGCACTTACCTGAACTCATGGCAGAACTCTGAACTCTGTCACACCTGCACGCTGGGATGACACCACTTCACCCATGATTGATAAGCCAAGCATGTTCTTCACCTTGTGTCTAGTTACCAAGGCATTTGCCAAAGCCACAAACGCCACTTTATTCATAATAACCTTTAATCAGTATTAGGGTAGAAAACTCCTAAGAGGGTACTGGACTTACAAAGGTCTTTGCTGCCAAACTGCTTCACTCTGCTGTCGGGACAATCCCTCTCTGCTGTGATCTGCAGATACATTTGGGAAGGAAGGGAATGCCTAGGGGCTGTGCAAGTTGATATGGAAAAGCCTAGGTCTGCATAATGAAATCCAACAAGGACAAGGGTATAGCCTTGCATCTGGGAAAGAACAATCCCATGGACCAGTCTAGGTCAGGGAGTGACCTGTTGGAAAGCAGCACAGGGGAAAGGGTCCTGGGGGTCCTGGTGGACAACAGGATGTCCATGAACCACCAATGTGCCCTTGTGGTCAAGAGGGCCAAGAGCATCCTGCAGTGGATTAGAATGGGTGTGGTCCAGAGAAATTCTCCTCCCTCTCTACTCTGCCATGCTGAGGCCAGTTCTGTTCAAGGAGGACCTCAGGGAACTGCTTGAAGAGTCCATCACAGAGTCACAAAGATGCTGTGGGCAGTGGAACATCTCCCTTCAGAGGAAGGGCTTGGAGAAGAAGAGCCTGAGAGGTGATCCCATTCATGTTTACAAAGATGTGAAGGGCAGTGTGAGGAGGACAGAGACAGGCTCTGCTCAATGATACACAATGACAAGACCAGGGGCAACAGGTGCAAGCTGGGAACGGAAAAGAAAAACTTTTTCATTGTGAGGAAGACAGAGCCCCGGAGCAGGCTGCCCAGAGAGCTTGTGGAATCTCCTTTGGAGACATTCAAAATCCACCTGGATGCGTTCCTGTGCAACCTGTGCTCTGGCATGGGGGGTTGGGCTGTATGATCTTTTGAGGTCCTTCCAAGCCCTAACATTCTGTGATTGCAATAATTAGTCACAAGAGAGTTGGGAACACAGCTCTGTTGTTACCCATTCCAAACAAGAACAAATTTCACAGCTGATGCTTTCCCTCATGGTGACACAGAACTATCCTCCCATATATCAGCAATACCTAAAATCTTCAGCATGAATATACTTAAAAGTAGTTCAGGAAAGGTACAGTGAAACTACAGTATGAGACAAAAGCACAGCACACACCACTACACCATTTAGCTTATCTCTGAGTTAGAATGTCCTTTCCCAGAGGACGCCTGTGGCTCAAGTGTGTCTGCCACTGGGTTTCAGTCCTGTTCAGCCTTTGCAAACACCAGCCATTGGAGTGCATAAAGTGGCACACCCACCTTGTCCTGGCTCACCTCTGTACCAGTGAGATTTTGAAGAGAAAATCTGCACATTTCCCAAAAAAATTATTCAAACTCAGTGTTTCAGACTACAATTCTTTAAACCAGGTATTTAAGAGCAGGAAACTTTAAAAGGAATGGAATTTTCCCAGGGTAATTTCTAGCTAGTTAGGCCTCACTGAACACAAACTGGCAGCCAAGCACACAGCATGCTTCAGCCTTGCATTCTGACCATTGCTCAGCTTCCTCTGCCTGGGCCACTGATCAGGCTATGTGAGCACCATGCCTTTGCAGAGCAGGTGCTTGGCCAACCCCGCTACTGACCTGCCTGTGCTTCTCTGAAGACCTAGCTCAAAATCCTTGTCTGGTAGTCAAAATAGCTCCTCAAAAACAACATCAAGGCACTTTTCTAGAAGCTACTTACATCCTGTATCACAGAATGCATCGGGCAGAAAGGGAGCCTCAAGTGCCATCCTGTCCAGTGTCTGTATAGTGAGCAGGAACAACATCTGCCATCAGCCCCACACCACTGAACATTTGCTTTCCTTTCTGATGTTACTGAGGAATCAACTTGCTCATGAAACTTCAGGAAACCAGAGAAGTTTTCAGTACACAAGGCCCTTCCTCCCCTTTTGATTATTTTTTCTTGGTAACACCATGGCAGCTAAGACTGACACAGGGCTGCATGTGATTACAGTTGCCAGAGGATTTGCTGCCAAGTTTATTTTATTAATATATTGTTTATGCTTGGAACTTGAATCCAACTGTGGAGCCTACTCTACCTGACACTTTGTCCAGTATGTTCAACAGCATCCTCTTGCTGATGACAGGTGCCCCCGAAGATGAGAATCAAAGTAGTGCTCAGGCACAATACCTGCAGGAGTTGAAGCTGAAAGAAACTTGACATGAAGCTAGAAATGAATTGTTGATAGTGTCTGAACACTGCAGTACCTGACTCCCAGAGCAGGTTCACAGCTGTGTCTTAGAGCATCTAAGTTTCCTAGCGGTGTGCACAGAGCAGAGTTTCCCCACAAAGAGCTCATCATACTCTGCTCCACCAGTGCTCTGGTGCCTTTAGGGTCACCCAGATAATGCTGCAATTTCAGTCTCACGCCCTGCATAAAGGATGCAGTCAAAACGCCAGAAGTAAACAAAGGCTGCATTTGCTGTGCTTTATCCCTAACACAACACTAACAGCATCAGGGCTGTATCAGCTCTGCTCAGGGCTGTATCAGCACAAACTATGGAATAGCCACAATTCTGTTCAGCTGGGACCAGTCCAAATGCTCGTGAACAAACTCAAGATTACTTCAAGCTCACCGCACAAGCAACCTTGAGCCTTCATTTGTCCTTTCTTAACACTATCCTGCCAACTTCATGGAGCACACTGCCAGCAGAAGGAGCTGAGATCCAAAGCCAGTGGGTAGAGAAGGCATCTCTTGTGCCCTGAACCTTTTTTTAAAAAAATTCTTGTTCTGCTTCTTGTGCCCTTAAAAGCAAACCGTAGAGTTTCAGCTCTGAGGGCTCTGAGTCAAGCAGCATTTATTCAGTCTCTCACTCAGGATAATCCTAAGGAATTCCTCCTCATTAAAGAACTGCGAATTAGTTTCCTGGTTGGAACCTCCTGCTGCCTTGTCAATCTCTCTCCTAATTGAGAAACATTATCCAGAACTGCCCTAACTTGCAGAATGCTGAAGAATTGTCTTAAACACTAAGCCACTAACAAGATCTTGCTCTACTGATGTGTCATCAGCATTGCTTCAACTACCCTTGTGACTCCTCCCCAGCATGTTTGCCAGGACAGCTCTGGTTTTCTTACCGAAATAATAGACGTGCTCTCTGTGCATGCTATGGCAGGAGCACGGAGCCCCTCTTGAAACAGAAAAGCAAGAACAATAATCTGCTAGTGTAATGAATTGTCCATTTAGACCTTTAGGTGCAAAAATAGAAACCGAATAGGATCCCCGGGGAGGAGGTTGAATCTCCATCCCTGGAGGTGTTTCCAAGAGGCAGAGATGTGCTGAGGAACATGAGTTAGCACAAGGGTTCATAGATAAAGGTTGAACTTGATGATCTTAAAGAGCTTTACCAACCAAAACAGATCTGTAATTCTGTGATTCTATGATATTCAGGCACGGGTCCACAGTTGACTTAAATTACCCTCACCTGACACTGACCTGTGCTAACTAGCTGAAGATTTCTTGTCATCACTTCAGGGATGGCTGCTCAGGTAAGGACCATGATGCACATGCCTGAAGACTAAGTTACAAGGCTTAGTAAAGAAAAGTATAAAAAGAGAGGGAACAGAGATATTAAGGAAAAAAAATCTCTCCTTATAATTTGCTTTTGGCCATATGGTCACCTCTAGGGGATGAGAGGCAGCTCCAAAGCGTTAAGCAATTTCCTATCTGAAACACCAGAGGGCTGGATGTCAGAAGGTGGGGGACAGGCTCTTTTCACTTGCTCCCTGTGATAGGGCAAGGAGCAATGGGTGTAAGTTGCATCACAAGAGATTCCGCTTCAACACAAGGCGGAACTTTACAGTAAGGGTCACAGAGCACTGGAACAGGCTCCCAAGAGAGGTTGCGTTGTCTCAATCTCTGGAGACTTTCAAGGCCCGCCTGGATGCATTCCTCTGTGACCTGAGCTAGATTGCATGGTCCTGCTCTGGCAGGGGGGTTGGACTCGATGATTTCTTTGGCTCCTTTCCAACCCCTGACATCTTGTGATCTGATTTTCCCATGGTTCAATGAAGGTACTACTAAGATGGAGAGATTTTATTACTTTGTTCCTATTTGCAAAGGATGACACTAACTCCATGTTCATGACAGGAGAAAGTATTTCCAGGTTATCGTTAGTATGTATGAAGAAAGAGACTTGAAATGGAAGTGGATGGGATCTTAAACACAGCTCTGGTTTCTAAAACCAGGAAAGGGAAGGTGGTGAGGAACAGTAAGATAAGGATCAAACATGCTACAAATTAGCCCTTGTAACATTTGCCCATGAAGGCTGAGGCTGCTGTGAATGACAAGGATCAAAACTCAGCTATGCCAAGAGAAAAGAAGAAAGGAAAGGAAAGGGAAAAGGAAAAGGAAAAGGAAAGGGAAAAGGAAAGGGAAAGGAAAGGAAAGGGAAGGAAAGGGAAGGGAAAAGGGAAGGGAAGGGAAGGGAAGGGAAGGGAAGGGAAGGGAAGGGAAAGGGAAAGGGAAAGGGAAAGGGAAAGGGAAAGGGAAAGGGAAAGGGAAAAGGGAAAAGGGAAAAGGGAAAAGGGAAAAGGGAAAAGGAAAGACACAGAGAAACCCCACCACCTACCAAAAAAAACCCTAAACAATGATGTAAGAAATTTGTCATTCTCATGCCTGCTGTTAGCCTCCAGAAAGCAGTCAGTAAAGTGTCATCCCACAGCAGCAAATAAAGGAGTATCAATGCTGAACTTCTAGGCAGCAAAAATGTTCTTCAGTACTGACCCAGTGGATTATGCAGCCTCATCAATCCAGAAACCTTCCTGTCATGCTGAGGACATACCCTACAGTGGCCCTGCACAGATACCAGACTCAAGGAATACACAGCAAAGACATCTGCAGGTAGCTACCAGCATATGAGAGACATCATGACCTGTTGTCAGCACTCTTGTCCATCCTGTGCAGAGGTGGACTAGACCTCCACCAGCAAGAACCAAGTGTTGCCCCTGGCTGTACACAACTGCCTGCGTCTCCCAGCTCCAGTACTGATGAAGTTTAATTTTTGCAGATTAATCCCAATTCCCTCCTGCAGCCAAAGTGTTCCAACAGCAACCATACATGACTTCTCCAATAAGCCTGGAGCTTTCTCCACTACAGGAAACTGAGCAAGGTCCCACCTCATGCTCAGGGTACCCTCAATATTCCAGAGAGCACACACACTGCTGTTAACTGGCAGCCTTCCAGTGCAAACACTGAGTCACAGTGCTTTGATCATTTTAGAATCACAGAATTGTTTGGGTTGGAAAAGCTCTCCAAAATCATTGAGTCTAATCATCAGCCCAACACCACCATGGCCATTACACCATGTCTCCAAGTGCCATAACCATACATTTCTTGACCACCTCCAGGAACACTCCATCTCTCTGGGCACTCTGGTCCAGTCTTTGAGAAGCCTTTCAGTCAAGAAGTTCTCCAATTGAACCCTCCCCTGACCCAATTTCAGGCCATTTCCTCTTCTCCTATCACCTGAAATTAGGAAGAAGAGACCAACCCTCACCTTATTTCAGCCTCCTTTCAGAGAGTTGTGGAGAGCAATGAGGTCTCCTCTCAGCCTCTTCTTATCCAGACTAAACGCTCACAGATCCTTCAGCTGCTGCTGACCAGCTCTGTTCTCCAGCCTCCCAGCAGCCTCATCAACCTTTTCCTAGCTGGAACACAGCATTTTCAGGATTTCTTTTTCTCTTTCACTCCATGAGGAACATTTCCAGACTGGTGCCAGCATTCAGTGAAGCAGCAGGACACATACATGGAGCACTTAGTTGTGACAGGGCTGCAGCACCTTTGTGCCTAGTCTGTGGGTGATCTCCTGCAGCCAGGCAGGGCTCTGGGGAGGTCCCACCTTTCCTGCTTCCTGAGGCTGAGTGGGCTGGACTCTGGTCTGGGCTGCCAAAACAACAAAAAGGAGAAGGCTGGTGCAGGAACCAGGTTACACAGGATTTGGGTGAGGAGACAGAACCAAGCAGTGTGGTGACAGCTAAGTTTCTCAGGATGTCTGCATACTGCACATGGTCTGGGTACCTGCCCTGCTTATGAAGTGATGAGGATCTCAGACTCCAGGGGAAGAAGCCTCCATCTCTCCCAGATCATCTAGGCAATGCACAGACAGTGCATGCCAGGCACTCAGGGAGTCAGGCCAGCACAGCAGGGCACGTGTCTAGGCAAGGACAAGCCAGATCTTGTGATGCACCTGTGCAGGGACACATCAGCAAGAGCAAGAAAGCCAGTGGCATCCTGGGCTGGGTCAGGAATAGTGTGACCAGGAGGACCAGGGAAGTGATCACACAAGGCCATACCTCAAGTACTCTGTTCAGTTTTTGAGCTTTCACTACAGGAAGGACATTGAGCAGCTGGAGCAGGTCCAGAGAAGGGCAATGAAACTGTGAAGCGTCTGGAGAAGTGTCTGGAGAACAAGTGTTATGAGGAGCAGCTGAGAGATCTCGGCTTGTTTAGTCTGGAGAAAAGGAGGCTGAGGGAAGACCTCACTTCCTACAACTAACAAAGAAAGGAGAGCACCTTGCTGGAACACCTGAATGGAAGCTCATCCTTAAATTATCAGCTCCCTCTTGACTGTGGGAAGCAGGACAAGGGAGGGGATTCTGCCCCTGTGCTCCACTCTGATGAGACCCCATCTGCACTGCAGTCTCCTGCTCTGGAGCCCGCATGGAACTGTTACAGTGGGTACAGAGGAGACCACAAAGGTGATCAGATGGCTGCAGCAACTCCCCTGCTTTTTGGGAGAGCTGGGGCTGTTTGGGAGAGTTTGGGAGAGCTGGGGCTGTTCAGCCTGGAGAACCAAACACTGAGGGGAGACCTCATTGCTCTCTACAGGTACCTGAAAGGAGGTTGGAGCCAGGTGAGGGTTGGTCTCTTCCCCTAGTGACAAATGAGAGAACAAAAGGAAATGGGCCCAAGTTGCACCAGGGGAGGTTTAGGTTGGACATTAAAAGAAACTTCTTAACTGAAAGCATTCTCAAAGACTGGCACAGGCTGCCCAGTGAGGTGGTTGAGCCTCCATCCCTAGAGGTGTTTCCAAAAGGCAGATATATGGTGCTGAAGACCATGCTTTAGCACCAGTCTTGGCAGAGTTAGAGAATGGTTGGACTGAATGACCTTAAAGGGCTTTTCCAACTGAAGTAGTTCTGTGATTCTGCTCCCTCTGGAAGTTCCATGTTTGAACACATTGGTGTGCATGCCAAAGCCATCCATCTTTCCCCTGTATGTTGGCAGTTAGATTCACAAGGAACAAATGTTGCAAAGTGACCCTGTGAGGTGCTGAAGCTGAAGAGAAGTGACTGCTAGCAGTCAAGTCAACACACGTTAGCTAGCTACTAATTATCTGCTAACCTGCATTAACTAGTCAGCTGCCAGCTGCAGAGTAACCTGACCTGACTCCCAGCTGATGGATAACAACACCTTAAGCTGATATAATCTTGATTTTTTCTGTAATGGGATAGAGACAAGCTGCTGAGTCCAACAACAGCAATGCAAAGGTCTCCCCTTTCTGGCATCCTCAATTATCCTTCCTGTAACACTAGGGCGTGGCACTTTTACAGCATCACCAGGAGCTCAGTTAACCCCTTCTTCTCTCCTGAAGGAAAATATAGAAAAAAAATGTACAGAACCTAAGAAACCTATCAACCCGAATCTTTCCTTCTCTACCTCTCCCTGCCATGCCTGTATCTTTGTGGTCACCCTCACCAATAGCCCCAGGACTGGTTTAATTAAATTGTATGTAACCTTTTATAATTAATGCTGGAGAGAGGTGGAGCTGCTGTTGGAACAGCAAGAGACAGTCTGGCACTAGTCATCAGATGTAAGATAAAAACCTAACAGGCAAAATTCTCCCATACACTCTACCAAGGCCTGACAAATACCTAAATGTAATCAGTTTGAGGAAACGTAAAGCTCATGGTGCTCTACTCCAGATGGAATGATTGCCAACAATATGTGAAACTTCATTGTGTGAGGAATGAAAACTTCTTTATATCATTTAAGCTACTGGGTCTTCATTAGTCACTCCCAACCATGTGATGGCTCAGGTTGGAAGTGATCTTAGAGATTACCTACTCATGACCTCTCCACCATGGATAGCCAGCTAGACTTAGCTGCTCAAGGCCTCATCCAACCTGGCCTTGAACACCACCAGGGAGGAGGCACCCACAACCTCCCTGGGCAACCTGTTCCAGAGTCTCACCACCCTTGTACTGAAGAACTCATTCCTCGGATTCAGTCTAACTCTCCTCTCCTTCAGCTTCAAACTATTCCCCCTCGTCCTGTCTCTAGATACCCTTAGGAAAAGTCCCTCTGCAGCCTACAGGTTTCGGAAGGCAGCTCTAAGGTCCCCCTGCAGTCTTCTCTTCTCCTGGCTGAACATCCCCAGCTCCCTTGGCCTGTCCTCATAGCAGAGCAGAGGTGCTCCAGCCCTTGGATCATCTTTGTGGCCTCCTCTGGACTCACTCCAGCAGTTCTGTGTCCTTCTTATGCTGGGGACACCAGAACTGGATGCAGTATTTGGGCTGAAGTCTCAGCAGTGCAGAGTAAAGGGGCAGAATCCCCTCTCTTGCCCAGCTGGCCACACTCCTCCTGATGCACCCTAATGGACCTCTACATGGCAAGGAACAGACAAGTCAGTTTGCTGCTTGCAATGGCGCCTTACTGAGCATGACAAACATCTTTGCAGCTCTTCATTCTCTCTCAGGAAAGCCAAGTGAAACAATGCAGATCTGTCATGGACAAGAAGCTACTGGGCTCCAGCTGGAGAAACACCAGAGCTAACTCTTGCTGAAGTAAATAACCCCAACAGCTGAACTGGCCTCTGACTAACAGTGGCTCTGACCACCAATTTTCCAGCATCCCTGTGCACTGATATTGGACACTCAGAACAGGGAGATTATCTGTCTGAAGTTCACAAGTGTAAACTGTGGGTAGCTTGGCAATTCCTCCTCAGCTCTTCCATCCTAGCAGTAAACAAAGAGAGTTCAAGATGTTGGGTTTCCTTCTTATTTGGACACTCTGCTTCCTGGGGTAAACCTACTTAGAGCTGCACAACTGCACTGCAGTATGGCTGTCCACAAACCCACAATTCTCACAAAACAGATACTGACGGGCTGCAAAAGGTTCAGAGACAGGCAACAAAGCTGGTGAAGGGTCTGGAAAACAGGTCTGGTGAGGAGCAGCTGAGGGAACTGGGGATTTTCAGTCTGGAGAAGAGGAGGCTGAGGGGAGAGCTCATTGCTCTCTATAGCTCCCAGAAAGGAGGTTGGAGCCAGGTGGGGTTTGATCTTCTCTCCCTAGGAACAAGTGAGAAGAGAAGAAGAAATTGCTTCAAGCTGCACAAGGGGAGGTTTAGGTTGTTGGCTGAAAGGGTTCCAAAAGACTGGCACAGGCTGCCCAGGGAGGTGGTTGAATTCTCATCTCTGCAGGTGTTTCACAGAGGTAGAGATGTGGTGCTGAGGGCTATGGTTCAGCACCAGCCCTGGTGGAGTTAAAGAATGGTTGAAGTCCATCTTAGGGGGCATTTCCAACCAAAACAATTATATAATTCTTTGAATCTATGAGAGACAATTTTGGCTGAGCCCCTTCTTGTGGCAGCTCACAAACATTACCCAGATCTGTCACTGCTAAGCAGGTGCCAAGCAGCAGCCAACTGCATGAGGAGAAAAAGGCCAGGAAAACTCAGCCAGGATCAGAACACCTGCATCACTTTCTTGACCCTGAAGTCCTGCTTCTACCACACACACGTTTCACGAGTCGCCTCTGCCCAGTGCGCAGCAGAAACCAGAAAGAGTGAGGCGTAGCACGGCACCAGAGGCAAGCTCTGCTCATTCTCCGTGGCTCCCACCTCTCTCTAGCCACTCTAGCTGGTAGTTCAAGCCCTGCACACACACAACATTTGCTACTGACAGCTCATAGTCACTTTGGCCAGCCACACTTCTATGAAGCAAGGAAGAACCTTTCTTCCTCCTCGTTCTAAACATCCCATGCTTTCACAGGAGCAAACAGCAGTCTCATCTGCACCTAAATTCGGTTACTAACCTTCTCCTTTCCAATACAAAAGATATAAGCCAGTTTAATTGCTCAAATTGTCTAATGCCACACCATCCATGCTCCTCCTGCAAGTCACTCCTGCCTCTTGCACATGAGCTACCACTACGCATTCCATTCACACCCATATGAAGCAACCGTTGTTGTCCATGGACATCTTTTTCAGCCAGTTTTGCAGCATCCTTGCTCTGGAAAACTGCTCCAAGGCTAAACTAGCCTTTGATTGTTCCTGAAAAAGCAGGAAACAGGAAAGGAATTGCAAAAATACAGCACTGGAGGCAAACCCCTCCATCCCTGAGCCTTTCCCAGACACAAGACAGTGACAGTCCAGACAGAGCCTGTAGCCATGCGTGTGCAGACCTTCCTCTAGGTTCCTATACCAAACTGTCTTAAAACATGGGACATAGCTTAGTGGCTATGGTGGTGTTAAGCTGACAGCTGGACTCAATCTTAGAAGACTTTTCCACCCCAGACGACACAGTGGTTCTGCAAGAACACACCACAGTGGCTCAGCCCAAGCCAGAGAGAAACAGATAGGTAGTACCATTGTAGTCAACTGCTCAGTTTATTCATTCGGACTCTTTGGTAGTCTCTGATGATGATCAGACATCCTACAGAATGCAGTTTAACCAATCTAATGCTGTCTGCAGGACGTCTGCCACACACCCAGCCCCCTGAGTAACAGCAACATGGGTGTGTTGGACCTATTCTTAGTCTCTCGCATCAGGTTTCAATGACTGAATAAATTGAAACTGTGTAAGAAACGTGAAGGTTGTTTAAAGTCACCATGCTGGAAAGCCAGACCAAGTTTACTGTCTTGTGACAATAGGGGCTTTAGAAACAGAGGAAGGGAGCCTATGAAGAAGATGCACTTAAAGAAGCTGGAGACACGTCCCAGTGCATCAAAATAACAATCCCTGGATCATAAAATGCCAACGAAACAAAGGCTCAGATAAACACCCAAAGAACAATGTGACCAAGACAATCTGACTAAAATATCCTCTTTCAGTATGTCAAAGCAGGAAGTCTATAGGATCAAACAGACTATCAGACCACAAAGGGAGTATTGACAGAAGATGCATTCAAGCGAAAAGTTAAGGAAGTTCTTCACATCAGCCTGGGGAAGCTGGGGCCCTGGAAGCTCTTTTAAGAAATGGATTGACTCTCATGCACTTCTCAAAGTATCAGCAGTACAAAACTTGATCTTACTCATTGTTCCCTTACTATTCACTAACGTCAGGTAACATTTAGCAGGAGAGGAAATGGCCTCAGTTTGTACCAGGGGAGGTTTAGGCTGAGGAGAAACTGACTGAAAGGGTTCTCAAAGCCTGGAACAGGCTGCCCAGGGAGGTAGCAGGAGGTGTTTCAGAGAGGCAGAGATGTGGTGCTAAGGGCCATGGTTTAGCAAAAGCCTTTGTAGAGTTACAGAACAGTTGGACTGGGTAATCTTAAAGGGCTTTCCCAACTGAAAGGGTTGTGCGATTCTTTGACATTCATCCAAAGGTAACTCCTTGAAAGGGAAGCAGAAAGAAGGGGAGAACACAAGTTACCACTCCTGGAGAGAGACTTATGAGGCCAGCTAGGTGGGAGAGCAGCTACATTAAAACTTGACCTGGTTCTCAAGATGGTGCTTCCATGAGTATAAGGTAGCTGCCAAATCAAATGGAGACCATCAGCACATGGCAATAAATACAAAGGCAGAAGTAGGACAGATATCCAAATGTGTCAAGTCCTCAGCTGTACCTCGGAAGGAAACAGGATGTAAAAATAGAGGCCTGAAAGCCTCAGCAATCTACCTGGCGAGGTGGCAAGCAACCAGACATGCCTCCAAAGCAGCAGCACACCCTTCAGCACGACAGTTTTAACCAGCCTGCACCATCTGATATCTCTACCAACATTTGTAAGCACCTGTAGGCAGAACAAGCCTCAGCCTCTCTCCAGAACAGCAAAGCACCTCCACTCAGCTTCTTCTCCTTAAGATAGCACAACGCACAAGCAGAGATATCACACTGGAGACAAGTTAGGGAAATCAAGGTGCATTTCCTTAGCTCCACAGAGTCAGAAACTGAGCTGATCTAGACAAGAATCATAGAATCAGTCAGGGTTGGAAGGGACCACAAGGATCATCTAGTTCCAGCCCACCTGCCATGCCCAGGGACACCCTACCCTAGATTAGGCTGCCCACAGCCTCATCCAGCCTGCCCTTACACACCTCCAGGGATCTGACCCCAACCACCTCCCTGGGCAACCCATTCCAGGCTCTCACCATTCTCATGCTGAAGAACTTCCTCCTCACATCCAATCTGAATCTCCTCACCTCCAGCTTTGCTCCATTCCCCCAAGTCCTGTCACTACCTGATAGCCTAAAAAGTCCCTCCCCAGCTTCCTTGTAGGCCCCCTTCAGATACTGGAAGGCCACAAGAAGGTCACCTGAGAGCCTTCTCTTCTCCAGACTGAACAGCCCCAACTTTCAGTCTGTCCTCATAGCAGAGGTGCTGCAGCCCTCTGATCATCCTTGTGGCCCTTCTTCAGACACTCTCCAGCATGTCCACATCCCTCTTGTAATAGAGGCTCCAAAACTCAATGCAATACTCAGGTGGGGTTTCACCAGGGCAGAGTAGAGGGGGAGAATCACCCCCCTCAATCTGCTGGCCACACTTCTGATGCAGCCCAGGGTCTGTTTGGCTTTCTGGGCTGCCAATGCACACTGCTGGCTCATGTTGAGCTTCTCATCCACCAGCAGCCCCAAGTCCCTCTCCTCAGGGCTGCTCTCCAGCCAGTCACTGCTCAGCCTGGATTTGTGTTTGGGATTGCCTCAACCCAGATGCAGGACCTTGCACTTGGTCTTGTTGAACCTCATGAGGTTGGCTTGTGCCCACCTCTCCAGCCTGTCCAAGTCCCTCTGGATGCCATCCCTGCCCTCCAGCATGTCAGCTGCACCACCCAAGAACGAGAACACACACATCATCTGGCCTTTTCTCTGACTAATGAAGAGGCTACTTCAACCTACTGTAGAATGTGTAGCCACAGATCTGCCCTTTCCAGTCCAGGACTGGAATTCCCACCTGGATGTCAGAATCTCAGAACAAAGTCCATGCGTAAGCACTGTTGGCTTCATGAACAGTCTGACAATCTCATTCCTAGCCTCACTCAGAAGAGACACTGATCACAGAACAGTTTGGGTTGGAAGGCACCTTAAAGATCGTAGCTCATGCCACGGGCAGGGACACCCTCCACAAGACGAGGCCTCATCCAACCTGGTCTTAAACACTTCCAGGGATGAGGCATCCACAGCTTGGCAGCCTGTTCCCGTGTCTCCTCATATAAACAATGGGCAAAGGATTGTCACTCATGACCATCCTGCACTAGAATGAGCAGAGCCAGCATGAACTTTCACAGCAGCTGTGTGGAGAAGGGGACTCCAGACTGCCTGCTCCTTTCAGTGCCTTCATCTGTCTAGAGGGTGATCTAGAGCTGTGGTGTGACAGAATCACCCCCTCTGGATTTAGCTGAACTGTTCAGACTGAGTTTACCTCATATTCCTGGTATTAAGAGCAGGCACAGAAATAAATCAGATCCCAAACTGGAAACCCAGCAACTGAATGTAGGTGTTTACAGCATGAAACTGTGAACTGTCTTTATCTTAACCACTAAATACTGCTTCGTCTCCACTTACAAATGGTTCAAGTTTCAGCACTTAGAAAATCATCAGACAACGCAAATGCCCCAGGCATGCAGTGAAATTAAAAGTACCAAGCTGAGAGTGGGTTTTCACTCATTACCTAGTCACTGCCTTGCTGCAGGACAAAAGTGGGGCAAACAGCTTTGGATTGTTTATGAGAAACAGAAAGCAGCTGAGTATCCAGCTTTAAATAACAGGCCAGTTCTGGGCTGACATCACTCTTACTTGTGACTGGAGGGAATTTTCCCAGCTGTGGTAATACTGCAGAAGTCCTCATTTAGCATGTTGCAGAGTAGTTAGCAAATGGCTCATTAAAATGAGGATCTCCCAAGGACACGGCTTCCTGCACAGCTAGCAGTGGCCACAGAGACAAGCCACCACAGCAGTCATATCTGGAGCACTCTAAGCTATAATTGTTCTGCTCTACCCACCTGAAGTTTAAATTACTGCATTGCAAAGCTGCAGAGGAATAGATTAAGAACGTGCTTGTTGCTTGTTCTTTCAGGATCTCCCATGGCATTACTCTTCAAATGGTCTGATGGTCAGGCTAGAGACACTTCCAGTATTTCCATTTCCCCTTTCGAACCACAAGTGAAGCAGCAGATCTGGTTTCCGATCTGTATCAGACTGGTATTATGCTCATCCTGTTTGGTGTGAGAAGAAAAAATTACCTCAGCCAGGTTTCTTACAGGAAGAAGTCTTCCCCAATCACACTTCCTCTGTATTTACCTGTTGTGGTTTTTAAAAAGCTGACAGAATGAGACACTCTCAAATGAGCTAAGGAGAAAACAGAATTATATTTAGAAAGAAAAGACACAGAGAAACTACAGAGAATACACAGCACATCATAGCAGCCCCCTTAAATCTTCCCCATATCCAAAACTAAATCTATAATCCCCAATGCTCCAGTCCTCCCCCACAACGCCTCTGCCATCCATAGGTCTAGACAAAGCAGACCTGCTCCTTACATGTTTGTCCCGATGAAGTGACTCCTGCCAGACAGAGAGCTGGAGGGGCA
This sequence comes from Psilopogon haemacephalus, assembly GCA_013396835.1. Classification (NCBI taxonomy): domain Eukaryota; kingdom Metazoa; phylum Chordata; class Aves; order Piciformes; family Megalaimidae; genus Psilopogon; species Psilopogon haemacephalus. Next base: position 1,379,543 of record VWZI01011363.1, on the reverse strand, counting down.
GCAAAGGAGATCGAGCTGGCCTCGACCTGAGCTGATAAAGAGATAGCAGAACTATGGGACTGAATAACAATTTTCTAGTCCCTAGAGGATTTTTTTAACCCTATAGCTCCCAACCTAGGACACTGCCCTGAACAGTTTGCTGCTGAACTAGAAGTGATATTTACACCCCTGCTGAAAGAAAGGCTGGAGTCTGAACTCAGGTCTTCTAGACAACAGTGAACCCTGATGAGTGAGGTGGTCAGTGACACAGGCAACACCTCTGATCCAAACTCAGCCAGATCAAGATCTGTACAAACCCAGCCTCTTCAGTCTGAAAGCAGAAAACTGGTGTTATGGGAAGGCAGCAAATCCTGGCTCTGTCAGCAGTGCTGGCCACTGACAGAGACAGACAGCAGAAGCTAGGACAGACATGGGGATGCTGCTTACCAGCTAATGTCTCTGATCCAAGAACAGGAGGTTGTAGCCAGGTGGAGATCAGTCTCTTCTCCCTAGGAACAAGCAGTAAGACTAGAGGAATCAGCCACAAGTTGCACTAGGAGAGGTCTAGGTTGAACATTAGAAAAAAAACTTCTTGACTGAAAAGACTCTCAAAGACTGGAACAGGCTTTCCAAGGAGGTGGTCAAAGTCCCATCCCTGGAGGTGTTTCAAAGAAACAGAGAGTGGTGCTGAGTGCCATGGTTTAGCACCAGCATTGGTAGCTTTAGATGCTGTTTGGATTTGATGTTCTTAAAGGTCTTTTCCAGCCAAAATGATTCCATTCTAATTAAGCAAAAGCTCCTGATCTGTTAATCCACTAACAGTGGACAATTTCTGATTGGGAAGAAAGCCATGGCCTACTCTACACTAGAGTAGCAGAAGGGAAAGCCTTTCCTTGTCAGCAAGTTCTCAAGAAGCCAGCATCTATGCAGCTTAGGCCAGCTAGGACTGCCAGGCAAGTGCCTGCAAGCTGTTTGCTACCATCTGCCACAGGTCTCACCTGGTGAGCTGGCCTCGCTATCTGCATCTGTCTAGATACCTCCTATGTGTGGCAAGTTCTGCAGAACATTAAACTCAGAAAGACATTTAGCTTTTTAATCAGGAAAAGCAAAGTGTCTATAAAAAGTACAGCAGAAATAAACCAGATTTATAGACAGGTCTCTCCTATGAGACTTCACACCTTTTGCAGGTTCCATTTTGGGCACTCCAGGGGGTTTCTGGATTGCAGCAACACCCGTACATTCCCTTCCCCAAGGATGCTTCCCTTTCCATGACAACATATCCATCTGCCCTGTCTGTATTTGTGTACACAATCTAACTCAATTCATTCAGTTGAATTCACTGTCTGGATGTGAGGTGCGTGGAGATACAGGGATACTGCTAACAAACAATTTCATAAGCAGTGAGAGATAGCAATGCCAGCAAATTAAGTAGAAAAAGGGCAATTAAGAGGTATGGGGTTCCCCCCAAAACTAGGAGTGTCTATTCCAATGACCAGGAGCTGTCATGCAGCCTTCCAAGATACGACAGCAACATCGAGCACGAACCAAGTTTGATAGTTCCTGGCTTCCTCAGTGGCACACTTGAGACTAGGAGACAGTTACTTTAGCTGAGCAAAGCACCCTGTAGGATTACAAGCAGAACAAGTGGAATCGATAATGTTGAAGTGAGTAGCTCAGATAGTAATGATTTTTTTTGCAATGCTTTTGTACTGTTGAACATTTTGAGAGGAAACAAACTCAGCTTAAGTTTGTTTTGTTTTAAGGAAGGATAGAGAAGCCTTAGAACTGAAGTGATCCAGCATCGTCAGAATGATCTTGAGCAAATAAAACCCCCACAACCCAAATTATTTTTGTTCCCAAAGCAAAGATAATTCTGCTGTTCTTTGGATTGTCAAGTTTGCATCTAATATGCCCACATTTGAAGCAACCGTAATACCCAAGAAAGCCATAATTAAGATAATTAAACTATCATATACACTTAATTGATATGTCTACTTCAATGCTCTGAGGAAGAACTAACATGCCACATGGCACAAATTGAAAGAGAACTTTGCAAGTGACAGTTAGTAGGCCGTAAAATAAAATAGGAGTTAATTAAAGCAACTGAACTCATTGCAGGGCTGCGGTCACAGCAGATGATGCTTAGGCTGGTGGAGATGGAGTTAATTTTCCTCACAGCAGCCCCATGTGCTGCTATGTTCTAGCTGTGTGACCAAAACAGTGCTGCTAACACAGTTATTTCAGCTATTGCTGAGCAGTACCTGTGCTGCAACACAGCTTTATCTGTTCCTCACTCTTCTCTTCCCCTCCCTGCACCAAACAGGTTGAAGATAGTCAAAGGGTGGGGAGGGGTGGCAGATAGGGTCCTTGACCCCCACTGCTCAAAGGGCTATTCCACACCACACATGGCATGCCTAGCAAAAGCAGAGAACCTGGGGGTAAAATTTTCCAACACAGACATTGCTCAGGGACTGACTAGGCACCCCACTGCCTGTGGAAGGGGGTGACTTACTACCCTTGCATCACTTGTCCACCCCCCACCCCCAGTTCTTTGTTTAAACTGCCTTCATCTGCACCCAAGAGTTTGTCTTGCCTTTGCTCTTCTGATTCCTTGCCTCAGCCCATTGGGTGGGCCTGAGCCAGAAGCTAGTGGGTGATTAGTTGCTGATTGGAGTCAGCACCCCTCAGTCACACACATCACAGAATCACAGAATGGTCCGGGCAGGAAGGGACCTCTAGAGGTCATCTAGTCCACCCCCTCCGCAGCCAGCAGGGACATCCCCACTAGATCAGGTCACCCAGCGCCCCATCAAGCCTCACCTTGAATGTCTCCAGACAAAGGGCCTCAACCACCTCCCTGGGCAACCTGCTCCAGTGCTCCAACACCCTCATAGTAAAGAACTTGTTCATAACATCCAATCTAAATCTGCTCTTCTCAAGCTTGAACACATTGCCCCTCTTGACAAACCAAGGAACTGGGATTCATGCAGGTCAGCTTAAAGTCAACTTAGGACAGCTTCAGGCAGGGAAAGCTACAAGTGAATTGAACAGTCGTTGTGACAGCTAGGGATTTGCCATGCCATCAGAAGCCAGATAGCTGAATGGTTTCTAGCCCACCAAGATGAAGATAAAGCAGATAAAAGGCAGTACAGTGACACTACATCCTTCTGCATCTGCTTTCACTTGAGGAGATGCAGAACATAAGATCATCAAGCTGGTGATAAGTGTTTTCAGAAAGTGAGAGGTACTTCTGAACAACAGAACCAAAACCTGAGGTCCCAAAAGGCACAAGTATCTTCAGCTGGGTCCCACAGGACATGCCTGAGTAGTCCAAGATGTGCAAAATGAAACTACATCAGAAATCAGCAGCCAAGTGGAGCTCGTGACCCAGCAGTGCTGACAAACTGCAAAAACCCCTGCAGATGAAATAAGACCTGTGTTATGACTCATCTGGGCAAGTGCCCAGCAAGCTGTGCCTGCAGAAAACCATCCCAGCATGCAGGAGTTCCTACACCTGGGTCAGAGAAGGTGAGCTCTGCTTAGCTGCCTTCCTCTGCAGCAGAACTTGGCAGTGCCTTGCAGGAAAGCCAGGTGGTAGAAGGAAGATAGGACAAGACAGCCAGGAAGAGCAGAAGGAAGATAGGACAAATGCAGGTCCACAGCGTAGCTGCAAGGAGCTGTGGAAGCCCAAATGCCAAGGCTCATCTGCGGACCTACACAAAATTCTGACAGGCCAAGCCAAATTCTTAAGCTTTTCTGGAATGATCCTCTATTGCCAGCATCTCAACTCTCATTTCATTACTTGCTCCCACAGAAACATAAACCTCATGAAAGCAGAGGAGCTGGCTAGGGATGCTGCCCCCGCCCCGAAAGCCTTTCAGCAAGGCTTATAGAGACCTACAAGAAACACTGTCACACACCTGAAATCAGTCATTGTGAGTTAGCTCACATACAGGGGCTGGAGCAGGTCCAGAGAAGGGCAAAGCTGGTGAAGGGTCTAGAGAACAGGTCTGGTGAGGAGCAGGAAGGTCTGGTGTGGAGAAGAGGAGGCTAAGAGGAGACTTCATTGCTCTCCACAGCTCCCAGAAAGGTGGGTTTTGGTCTCTTCTCCCTAGTAACAAGTGATAGTAAGAGTGGAAATGGCACCAACTTGCACCAGGGGAGGTTTAGGTTGGATTTCAGAAGCAGCTTCTTGACTGAAAGGGTTCTCAAAGACTGGCACGGGCTGCCCAGGGAGGTGGCTGAATCCCCATCCCTGAAGGTGTTTCAGAGGCAGAGATGTGAAGCTGATGGCCATGGTTTAGCACCATCATTGGCAGAGTTAGAGAATGGTTGGACTCAATCTTATAGGTCTCTTCCACTCAAAAGCATTCTATGATTCTCCAGCCAAAGCACTGTACCACAAACATACACCATAGAAGGAGAAGGGCTCAGCCACAACATATTTTGGTTCACAGTAGTGAGGTTTTAGGGGAGGTGTGAGAGGTGTATGCATCACTGAGGCAAACTCAGGCTTAGAAGTGCTGTCTCAAGTAACAGATATTTCTTGAGTCCAACTCATTAACAGTTTCCTGAAACTGATGACCAGTTTCTTTGAGCTTCAACTTTTGCAGTACTATGATGGAACCAATGAGATCAAGGCTCAAACACCTGCAGTCCTGGCAATACTGATTCTGATCAGTGATTCAGAGCCTAAGGCTTTCCTTCTATCTCTTCCCACTTGCCTGCTGTAGACATGATACTTCCTGTTAATTTACTTTCATTCCTGTAACACTGATGGTGAGGCAAAGCACTGAAGTACAAACTGTAGTTCTAAAAGCCAAAGCCAACAGCCAATCCCAATTCTTCTGGGATTTGAGCACTGGACTGCCCAACCTGTTTTCCCAAGCTTGAGCTACAGGTGTTCTAAAGTTTTTGTAAATTATCTCCTTCTCTAGAGACTTTCAAGGCCTGTCTGGATGCGTTCCTCTGTGACCTGAGCTAGATTGCATGGTCCTGCTCTGGCAGGGGGGGTTGGGCCGATGATCTCATTGGGTCCCTTCCAACCCCTGACATCCTGTGATCCTGTGAACCAGAAGCATTTGAATTGTAGCTGATCATGGCTGTGGTGTAGGAGGAATTAGAAGACTCATCAATATCCTTTCAGTCCCAACTTCTATTATAGTTCCACAGTTTAGCTTTGAAACCTTACAGTTTTGCTGTCTGATTCATGGTTCTGAGCATCCAAGGACAGCAGCACAGCTTTGATAAATAAACTCATATAGAAAAGAAAAAAAAAAACAAAACCAAAACTCACATAGAAAAGAACCCAACAAAACAAAACAACATGAAACTTAAAACAACTGAAACAGGACACAGAGTGAGCCAGTTCAAACTCCAATCTTATGAGGCACAAGTATTCCAGCACCCCTAGAAACGGAGAAGCACTGTAGTTTACAATTAGGGTGTGATACCAGATAACAGCAGTGATTCACCTGCGAGACAAGGAGAGGACAAAAGCAAGAGACAAGCCAAAACTTGCATGGTGATGACAACACAGAGAGTCACAGCCTCAGCAGCTCCTTTGCTGCTGAAATGGGAGGTTAGCAGCAGGGCAGCCTGGCTTTCCTGAGAACAAATCACAGGGAAAACGATCTCCTTCCCAGAAGCAAAAGCCATCACCAACACAAGCAGCTGTTATCAGCTTACCTAGGGACGGTGATGCACGCTGCAATCAAACACACCGAGCCCCTTGTGAAACCTGCACGGCTTTTGTAATCCCAGCCGAGGCATCTATTCAGTTCATGAGAACCCGACCATGTAGAGTGCAGTTGCACAAAAGGAACAATATTTGGGGCAGCGTAGAAGTTGCAGATGTCTCCACTTGACCCCCAGCCGCATGCTTATATCTGCAGAATGAGAGATTAACTCCTTCTGCAGCTTATTTACATGCTGCCCCTCGATAAGGAACAACTTTACATTTGGTTCCCAGTTCTGCTGGGGTTCACATTTTGTGGGCCAGATCCTTACATAACCTCTACCCCAAACCTTGTGCTAAACAAACCTTGCATTTGGTTTTAGCTGCTTCCTGCCCTTCAGCTCCCCCCCAGATATTGATCCTCATAATCTCAAGATGCTACTTGGAAGCTGGTTTCTTAAAGAAAGACCCATAACAGGCAGAGTGCCTGCAAACAAACACAACAGGCTCTGAAATGTTAAGAGCTTGAAGGGGAGGAAGGAATAGGACAGGAAAAGAAGCTACTGCTCTTACAGGACTTTAATGCTCACATCCTGTTAGACACCAGAAACCCCCTCCAGATGGGTGGGTCAGTGTACTTTGCTATGGTTAGGCTAAAAGCTGCTTAGCAGAAACCCTACGCACTCAGACACAAGCTGCTTGCTTTCTATAAAGATGACTTCCCAGCAACATGATCCCAATGGGGTGTATTCAGACACCAATCACATCTCCAGCCCTGAACACATCTCTGCAGTCAGAAACTGAACAACAAATGTTCAGAACTGCCAGCACACTGAAGGCCTCTCTACACACAGCTCCCACAGTCAGAGCTGGAAAATGGGATCTTTACAGTCTGGTACCTAAGTAGGACATGGTGCTGCCTCTCTTGCAATTCCTGTTTCACATAAAATCACAAAATGGTGGAGTAGGAAGAAACCTCAGAGATCACAGAGTCCAACCTCCCTCCTAAAGTGGGTTTGCCTACAACATGTTGTACAGGCTTGCAACGTTCAGGCAGCTTTTGAAAGTCTCCAGAGGAGACTTCAGAGTCTCTCTGGGCAGCCTGCTCTGGTGCTCCAGCACCCTCACAGGAAAGGTTTATGTGAAGCCTCCTGGGTTCTACTCTGGGTCCTTCTTGGTGAGTGTCCATTGTCCCTTGTCCTATCACTGGGCACCACTGAAGAGTCTGGCCCCACGCCCTTTAGCTACTGATCAGCACTGGCAATATCCCCTCTCAGTCTTCTCCAGGCTAAACTGCTCCAGGTCTCTCTGCCTCTCCTGGTCAGGCAGATGGTCCAGTCCCTCCAGCATCTTTGTGGCCCTCCCTTAAGACTCTTTCACTGAAAGTCTGTGCTACCAGAATAGAAACCTAGCTGCATTTCTTTCTTAGAGAGGGCAGAATGGAGGCAGGGAGACAGGGAAGGTTGACGTGTTCTCTCCATGATGTTCCTGAAAGCTGTCTACCATGTACATCTTTAAACTGGGCTGCTGCCAATGGCTGTGAGTACAGACTGTGCACTGATCACTGGACACTATTTTTGTGGCCAGAACAATTCCTTGATTCACATCAAGGTGCTATTCATCTATTTCAGGATAAGTTAAGGCAGGGCTATACAGCTAATGATAGGCTCTATCACAGTTCCATGTAGACACCTAGTCTTGTCAGGCCTGTTCTTTAAGACCCTGCCTAATTGGGCTAGACAGTTCGTACCACACAGTAATTGCTCAGACACTTCCAGTGAGGTGACAGCTAAGAAGGGATCTGTACTTTTCAGCAACTATAAATCACAGAAGGCAGAGAGAAGGATGAATGCCATGCACATTCCTCACCTGCACATCTGCTGAGGTCCTGGGACAGGGCTCCTTGGCAATGAAGAGCTAACTCAAACACAGCTCAGCAAGGAGCACATGGCCATGCTGAACGTCAAGGTATTTTAGAAGAAACTTCCCATCTGAAAGGGCTCGCAAAGACTGGAACAGGCTCTCCATAGGAGTGGTTAAATCCCCATCCCTGGAGGTGTTTCAAAGAGGCAGCAATGTGGAGCTGAGGGCAATGGTTTAGCACCAGCCTTGGTAGAGTTAGAGAATGATTAGACCAGATGAACTTAAAGCTTTCTGTGATTTTAATTATTCTGTGATAATTAAAATCACAGAATTAAAACACAATTCTGTGATTTTAATTATCTGGTTATGGCTCTGGGGCTCCTGCAAGGCTCAGACAGGAGCCCTCAGTTCTTTAAGTTTTCCTCTTCTGTTTTCCAGGAGATTAGATGCCACGCAAGAAGCAAGAATTTCCCACTTAAAAGTGTCACCCAGAATAAATCCTGCCATCTCCAGACAAGGTCCAGCTAGGCCAAGTAGCACTTCATGCCAGCGATCTAGAGGGAATCCAGCATTTCCTTTCCTCTTGCCATAACCACTGCAGACTGTTTCGCTGCAGCAAAAGAAATAAAACAGTTCACACTGGTCAGGGATCAACATCTGCACCAAACACAGGGTGCTGCCACCTCCTGACTTAGCAGGGGACTGACTCGGGACACCACAAAGCTACACTCAGCTACATCTAAACACTACTCATACTGCCAGAAGGGCACAGTCACCTTTTAGTCCATCCTGCCTCTGGAAAAGCCTTTTCAGCTCATGCTCTGTAAAGTCATCCAGCAAAGAAAATGAAATTCTGTTGGTTTGGTGTTTTTTTTTTCCAACTGGCAATTTAAATCGAGTCAGTGATGACTACAAGAACTGAGGAAGCGTGACTGAAAGCAGAGGACAGGAGAGATACAAGGAAGGGTCACCACATCGTGCAGCAAAAATACATTTGACTGTCTCAGGTCTGTCATCTAACCCTGCTTCAGGGCTTTTGAGAAGGCAAGGGATGGAAAAAAGAACTCCTTAAAGTGCCCAAACCAGGGACAAGTGCAGTGACAGAAACAAAATTGCTCTTCAGGCCTCTCTGCAAAACCCCTACAAGTGATGGGGCCACCCAACAAACTCAGCTTTGTCCTAACTTCCTTCTCACTGAGGCAACTACTCAGCTTTCCAGGCTCAATCTCACCCTCCTGAACACCCACTGCAAGCAAACAGCTATCACCTGATCACAGTCAGCATGAGAACCACATCACCTAAGGGACGAGGGGTAGGAGGAAGAATCCTGAGGGAAACAAAACTCTCAAGAACACAAACAACAATGAACCAGGGATGTCCATGTGGCTGAGAAGGCCAACAGCATCCCGGATTGGATCGGCAATAGTGTGCCCAGCAGGGCTAGGGAACTGATGGTCCCCTTGTACTCAGCACTGAGGAGGTCACAGCTTGAGTCCTGGGTTCAGTTTTGGGCCCTCACTCCAAAAAAAAAAGGACATTGAGGTACTGGAACGTGTCCAGAAAAGAGCAAAGCAGGTCAAAACTCTGGAGAACAGGTGTGGTGAGGAGCAGCTGAGGGAATTGGGGTGTTTAGTCTGAAGGAGGCTAACAGAAGACCTCATTGCTCTCTACAACTCTCCAAAAGGTTGGAGTTAGGTAGGCTTTGGTCTCTTTTCCTTAGGAGCAAGTGATAGGAGGAGAGGAAATGGCCTCAAGTTGCACCAGAGGAGGTTTAGTTTGGATCTTAGAGGCAGCTTCTTGACCAAAAGGGTTCTCCAAGACTGCCACACTCTGCCCAGGGAGGTGGCTGAATCCCCAGTCCCTGGAGGTGTTTCAAGGAGGCAGAGATGTTGGGCTGAGAGATGTGGCAGAGTTCAACAATGACTGGGCATGATGATTTAAAAGTTTTTTTCCAACCAAAATTATCCCAACGATGGGGAACTGCAAACTTCTGTGAGACAGGGACAAATCTTGTGTGCTCGCAAGAACCTAAGTCTCCCTCCCCCCTGCACACTTTATTAACTTACTACTCAAAAATCTATTTTTGAGCAATACCTCGGGGGAGCTTCCTGTTTACACAGCAGTAACTCTGTGAGCCAATGAACTCAGCAGCCTTGACACACGCTGGGTCCAGAGGAGATCAATTACCTTGTAAACAGGAAGCAGAGTGCTTCCAAGGCACTGGGGCACAGAACAACAGGCACAGAGGAGAGAGTTCTGCTTCTGCACCAGCACCTCCCGCAGTTCAAGGTGCAAATCAGAAACAGCCGAACACGACTGCAGCTTGTCTGAAACAAAAGCACCACGGTTTGTCAGTTGTCGCAGACACCTCCCACAACTTACCAAAGGTGTTCCAGGCACTGCAGTAGAGCTGCAGAAAGACTTTTAGGAGCAAGCAGATTAGACCAAGGAAGAGGAATATTTGATCGCTGACAGCTTCCTCTCAGGTCTGGGAGAGGGCAAGGGTTAGTGCCTGTAGAGCCTCTCAGGAGGATCAATGAGGACAAAGAGAGTCCTGCACCTGGGGAGGAACACCACCAGGCACCAATACAGGTTAGGGGTTGTCCTGCTGGAAAGCAGTTTGGTGGAGGAAGACCTTAGTAGTCCTGGTGGACGGCAAGTTCTGCACGGGCCAGCAACGTGCCCTTGTGGCCAAGAGGGCAAACAGCATCCTGAGGCGCATCAAGAAAAGTCTGTCCTGCAGGTCTAGGGACGTTCTCCACCCACTCTACTCTGCCCTGGTGAGACCACACCTAGAATACTGTGTCCAGTTGAAGAGGGACAGGGATCTGCTGGAAAGAGTCCAATGGAGAGCTACAGGAATGACCAGAACTTGAACATCTCTGCTATGAGGAAGGACAGAGAGAGCTGGACCTGTTTGGTTTGGAGATGCCCGAGAGGGGATCTTATCAGCATCCATAAATATCTGAGGAGTGAGTGTCAGGATGAAGGGGCCAGGCTTCTTGGTGGTGCCTGGGATGGTGCCTTTTTTGGGGACTGACCTGTTGGAAGGTAGTGAAGGGGAGAAGGATCTGGGGGTCCTAGTTGATGGGAGGTTGACCATAGGCCAGCAATGTGCTCTTGTGGCCAGGAGGGCCAATGCCATTCCGGCGTGTATTAGAAGGGCTGTGGCTAGTAGATTGAGAGAGGTTCTCCTGCCCCTCTACTCTGCCCTGGTGAGGCCACATTTGGAGTACTGCAGACACTTCTGCGCCTCCCCCCACCCCAAGTTCAAGAGGGACATAAAACTGCTTGAGAGAGTCCAGCACGGAGCCACAGAGATGATTAAGGGAATGGAGCAACTCTCTTATGAGGACAACCTGAGGGAGCTGGGGCTCTTCAGCCTGGAGAAGAGGAGACTGAGAGGTGACCTCATCAAGGTTTATAAATATATAAAGGGTGAGTGCCACAAAGATGGATCTGGGCTCTGTTTGGTGATGCCCAATGGCAGGACAAGAGGCAAGGGGTGGAAACTGAAGGATAGGAAGTTTCACGTAAACATGAGGACGAATTTCTTCACTGTGAGGATGACAGAACACTGGAACAGGCTGCCATGGGGAGTTGTGGAGTCTCCCTCTCTGCAGATAGTCAAAGCCTTCCTGTAGGCATTCCGGTGTGATCTGGTACAGGAGATCCTGCTCTGGCAGGGGTGTTGGACTGGATGATCGTTTGAGGTTCCTTCCAGCCCCTGACATTTTGTGGTGCTGTGCCCAGTCACAGGACTAATACATACAAGCTGGAACCCAGGAGGTTCCACCTGAACGCCAGGAGACACTTCTTTACTGTGAGGGAAACATAGCCCTGGAGCAGTCTGCCAGAGAGGTTGTGGAGTCTCCTTCTCTGCAGACTTCCAGAATGCACCTGGACATGTTCCTGTGTGACCTGCCCTAAGTGATCCTGTTCTGGCAGGAGGGTTGGATTTGATGATCTCTGGAGGTCCCTTCCAACCTCTATCATTCTGCAACCCTGCGTGCAGGGTTGGAAAGGAGCGGAAGGCGGCTGTTTGTTTCGAAGACAAGGAGTCCTTTTGTCACATTTTATTTTTCCATCAAGATTTGTTACATTGTAAATGACGTGGAACACCACAGCTTGCTGCACCCAGTTGCCCCTCTCACCTTGTATTCTTGAAGGAGAGACCAACAATAACAGAAGAACGGGAGGCTGGTAGGGAGCTCTGGAGATGGTTTAGTCTATCTAAAGCCACTACACGCTGGAAAACAGCATCAGCAGCTATCTCTGCTTGCACATTTCTCCCCACCCATGCCCCTCAAGCACACTATACTAAAGGTGTTAGACATGTCCCAAAAATGGACAGCATGCAGTATTCAGACCATGCAGATAAGAGCTATTAAAGTTATTAGAATCCTGTGCAGGATGGGGTGCTAGCAGAGGAGAGTCAGGAAGCTAACACACCTTCTGAGACAGAAGCTGTGCCTTATTTACAAAGGCAGGTACGCATCTTGTCACTCCAAACTTTATATATGAAGGTAGGATTTAATCATCCTCTTATCTGCATGCTCCGGCTATCTTTTGGGACCACTTGAGGCTTACCTAGGTGTGGTATCACCTCCCGTTCCCCACATCTGGTTGTGGAATCTGGAACCTCTGTTAAGCCTTTTTCTTTGTGGCAATACCTCGTGTCTGAACAAGGGGTGGTGTACCGTTCCAGCAACACACCTTCTCTCTTCCTTTCACAAGGCTTTGCTTTGTTTTAACCTTGAAGTCCAACTATGACTCCTTATGGCTTTATACTGTGAAATACCTCTTAGGCAATCTTCCAACAGCCTCATACTACCAACATTTTAACTTTGTGCCAACATGAAAGGCATGAAACCCACCAAAAGTACCACATTTGGCTTTAAAGCACAGCCTTCTCCGAATCTGTGCACCCAAATCTTAAAAAAAAAATTATAGAACTAGGATTATTCAGACTGGATAAGAGAAGAGCTGTCTTCCAGTACCTGAAGGGATCCTACAGGAAGGCTGCAGAGGGACTTCTTGTAAGGGTGTCTAGAGACAAGGGGGAATGGTTTAAAGCTGAGGGAGAGTAGGGTTAGACTGAATCTGAGGAAGTTCTTCAGTATGGGCATGGTCAGACTGGAATAGGCTGCCCAGGGAGACTGTGGATGCCTCTTCCCTGGGGGTAGTCAAGGCTAGGCAGAATGAGGCCTTGAGCAGCCAAGTCTAGCTGCGAGGCATCCCTGGCCATGGTGGGGAGGTTGGAATAGAGGATCTCTGAGGTCCCTTCCAACCTCAGCTATTCTAAGATTTTATGAAAACACAGATCCCTTTAAATTCCTGCCTGTAAGTGGCCTTAACGACACCACCATCTAGTGGATTACAAGCAGAGAGACATTTGGATGTGCTCTTGGGTTTGGGGTTGTTTTGTTTTGTTTGGTTGGTTTTTTTGGGGGGGTGGTTTGTTGGTTGGTTTGGTTTTTTTTTTTTTGTGTGTGGAGATGAGTTTGGTTTTTATCAACGACAAAACACCAAGTAATGGCACAGGGTAACTCCTAGTAAAATCAGAGCATGCAGGTATTGCCTCTCAGTAACATGTTCAAGAAATTTGTGGCTGAAAAGTCACTCCTCCAGCAGCTTACACAGCTGATGTGATAGGGACATGGACACTCAATGGCTGCTTCAGATTTTTACTCCAGAATCAAGAGATTACGTGCCAGCAAAATGACCAGTCTCGAATCCTGCATATTTAACAACATAAACCCCTAGATGGTGGATAACAATTCATGAAAGGCATAAATGCCAGAATCACAGAATGCTAGGGGCTGGAAGTGTCCTCCAGAGATTTGAGTCCTAGCCCCATGCCAAACAGGATCACCCAAGGCAGGTCATACAGGAACACATCCAGGTGGGTCTTGAAAATCTCCAGAGAAAGAGACTCCATAGGCCCTCCGGGCAGCCTGCTCCAGAGTTCCAGCATGTTCATACCAAAGAAGTTTCTCCCTAAGTTCCCGTTTCTGCCCATTGTCTCTTGTCCTACCACTGGGCACCAATGCAAAAAGGCCAGCCCCATCCTTTAGATATTGACCGGCATTGAGAAGATCCCCTTTAAGTCCCAGGTCCCAACTACCCCACGGAGGACAAAACAAGCCACAATAATTGCGGGTTACACACAGCCCTTATATGCTACTGAAGTCCACTCAAGGGGCCAGCCCTCTTCAGAGGCTGAAACAGTAACTAAGAGGAGCTGGGGTGGATTTTATCTAGGCTACGGTAGGAAAGAAGCATGCCCTAATCACACATTGCTTTAAAATATACTGAGGATAAAACGCACAGACTCATAGAATCGTTTAGACAGGAAAAGACCTTTAAGATCATTGAGTCCAACCAGTATCCTGCTCTACGAGGTCCAGTGTTAAACCCTCAGCACATCTCTGCCTCTTCGAAACGCCTCCCGGGATTCAGCCACCTCCCTGGGCAGCCTCTTCTAGTCTGAGAGACCTTCGTCAAAAAGCTACTTCTAATATCCAACTTTAAACCTGCCTTGGTGCATCTTGAGGACAACAGGAACAAGGGGGGAAA
>VWZI01011363.1:1351312-1365419 GCA_013396835.1 Psilopogon haemacephalus | reverse complement strand
AAAAAAAAAAAAAAAAAAGTCCAACACCACCAAAAAAAAACCAAACAAAACCAACCCCAAACCCACAACAAAGAGCCAAAGGAAAGACGGAGAATATTTGACGCTGAGGAGAACGATGGTTATCTCGCCCCAGTCCGGATGCCCACAAAAAGTTCCCCGAATCATTTCGGCTGGAAAAGCTCTTCAAGACCATCCGTCCCAACCATGTCCTAACGCTACCTACCACGACAGCGCAGGAATGCTGACAAACAGCGGCTTCCCCTTCAACTTTCCTCACTTCAGGAGAATTTTTTTTTTTTTTTTAAAATTTAAAAAACAAAACAACAAAAAAAAACCCTCCTTCGCTACAAATCTTTCAGCCTCCACACACACCTGACCCCCCAACTCAAACCCCGGAACTGTTTTTTCAGGGGAGCCCAGCACGCACCGCCCCAGGCCGCTACCCAGCACAGGCAGGAGCCACCGACCCCAACCCCACCTTCACCCCACCGCGCATGCGGCCGCCCCCGGCACCGCCCGCCCGCCCGCGGCGCACTGTGACGCGCTCAGCGTAAACAAAGCGGTGCATTGTGGGAAGAGGGAACCGTTACGTGCCGGAAGAGGCAGCGTCCATCTTAGGCGCTCGGACGCGTCGCGGCGGTGGGATGGCGGCTGATAGCCGGGAGGAAAAAGGTACTCAGTGGTAGGGATGAAGGCAAATAGATAGGTTAGGGGGAGGCGCGGGGAATGTTTCGGGCTGCGGGAAATCCCGCCGCCAGAGCCGCCCCCTTCCCCTGGCCTGCTTGGCTGTTGGTGCTAGGCCTTCGCTCCGGGAGACGTCTGTGAGAAGAGTAGAGGGGTGACAGACCTATGAGGATCCCTTCGAAGACGTTTTCATAATCACATGAGGAAACGGGTCCCCGTTGTATGCTGCGTTTCTGGATGTGATGGGCCCATCGTGCCGTTGAGCGCTCCAGCGGCAGTGGGCTCAGGGCAAGGTGACTTAAGCAGGGGGAATAGGAACGAGTTCGTGGGTCATAAGTTCGACGTTAACCTGCAGTAACTCGCTGCCAATATCTTTTCGCAGGAAGTATCAGAATTTTTTTTGTTTGTTTGTTTCTGCCCGGATCTCTAGTTGTGTTGAGGTTTTTTTTTTTTTTCAGAATTTCTTGCCGAGGAACTTTAGCAGGTAGAAGCTGATGTTGGAATATTAATTTGGTGAGGATTTTTTGCCTGGATTTTTGTAGTCAATTATGCTTTCTGTGTTATGCGTTCTTATTCACTGTGGGTGAATAAGTTTGAATTAAATTATCTGAATGCTTCCAAGGTCATGTGTATTCACAAATTTTGCCTTGCTTCTTGTATGTAGAAGCTGCAGTAATCCACACTTTTTGCAGGTTATATTAGTCAGCCCTCATGAAATACTCTATTTCAGGGGTAAAAACAATATTTAGTTGTGGAACATTGCGGTTTTGGTGATTAGTGCAGGTAATGGAAGAGTTGTCATAAAGATCAAGGATCACTTTGATATTGTGGTTTGGTTTGCATTGGTTTGGATTTCTGTGGGGTAAGTATATCACATCAAGTTGTTTGCTTTGTGGATAAATGTCCACAAAATGTCTTTGTCAGACTGGTGGAAGTTTGCTGTCTTTAATATTTCTTGTGAAACTAGATTACCTGGAAAATCCGCACTAGATCTGGTTAGAACTGATTCCAGTGGTTGATTCTTAAGGGTGGTGTGGTAAAACCAGTGGAATAAGATAGTATCAGGTTGTGCTGAAACAAATGTGAGCTACCAGCCAGCAAGAATGAACACTGAAGTTGAAGTTATCTATAACTATCTACTGTTGACATCTCCAAATTTCTACTTACATAACTGGATACAGCTGGGCTTGGACTTTTTACAATTGGGGTTTGTGAGTTTTTGGGGGTTTTTTAACTCCTTTTTTAGTCAGTGATCGAGTTGTGAGCAGTGGACAAGAAACGTTTTTGTTTCTTGTTTTAACTTGCTTTCAATTTCCCAGAAAAGGGCCAATTCTGACAGAATAGCAGGCATTGATGTACACTTGTTCGTAAATGCAAATGTTGCTATTGTAAATGCAGTATTGTTTTTAAGCTCATTTTGAAACAAAAAGACTAGTTCAGTGCTTTTAAAAAGTGGAAAGAAATCCTACATACCCTTTTAGTTTGAAGTCACCTGGGCCTATCTCTATTTGCCAAATCAGATACTTGCTTGGATCTTTTCTTGAATAAATCTAATATTCATGGCAAGCAGAGGAGAAATGTCCTCCCCAGGTTGCTGTCTTGGTGTTTCAATTGAGTTAAATTTGTTAATGGAAGGATCCAACATGCTCCAGAGTCAAAAAAAGATGAGCTGCTGGAGAAGGCTATCTAGGAGTGTCAGTAAAGAAAAGGACTCACTTGGACCTTTCTCCTTCAGCAGTGATGTGCTGGAAGAAATCTGACCTCTACTGTTTTTCTGGGGTTTTGGTGCTTTTTCTGATGCTTTTCTTGTTCTATCTGAGGTAACTGAGCTCATTAGATTGTACAGTAAGGGTCATAGTTGAGGGAGTGTAATCTATGGAAGTGACTTGAGCAGCATACCTTATGCAAGTAAGAGGTAGGAACTTGTGCTCGGATTTCCCTTTGTGCATTACCAGGCTGCTGAAGAAATCCGTGGTTTTGCTTTTTTAAATTAATCAAATAGATATGTGTATGGGGAGGGGGAATGAACTCATTCTGCTCTCTTTTACATACTGGTTTAAGGTCCCAGTTATAAATCAGGCCCACCTAACCCAGGAAGGCATCAGATGGTATGTGTCAGACTTGTTTATTCTGTGAAATTCTTCTCATCTCGTCATTTCTTTTTGAACCAGCTGCTACATGGAGTTTTTAAGCACATCTGCACGCTACTGCAGTAGCCAGGCTAAATGTCATTTCTTCAGGTGTACTGTGACCTCCCCAGAGCTGAACAAAGCTGAAGTTTGTGTGTGTGGTCTCAGCCGTGTGATGTAGTTAGCGTTCTAATCCCCATCTACCTTTTTTTCACTACTTTCCAGTGAAATAGTCTCATGCTTTGAAATTGTGTGGGCCTTCACATTGCAGTCCATATTGAGTGGTTGCACAGCTGTGACTCTGACTCTTGAATGTCTCACCAATGGCAGCAAAAATATTTGCTGTGAATGTATAGGGGTCTACAAATTTGAAGGGCTTTTCCCAAGACACTTAAGGATGGAGTGTGGTGTTAAACTGCCAGGGCAAGGTTTGGCTCATCTTTCTACACCACTTCCTTTGCATCAGTCACAGTAATTGTGTGGTTCAGAGGCCACTTCTGCCTTCGCCTACCACAGCAGATGTGGAGAAGTGCCATCAGCAGAGCTAGCACTCAACACTGACTTCACCTTCAGCAGCGTGCAATAGAGACACAGTGATGATGTTAACTCTGGCTGGTGTGGGGTGTGGTTTTTTTAACAGCAAAGTGTAAAACTTCTCTTGTGAAACAGCTCAAGATTTTGAGAGAGACAAGTTGCCAGACTCTAGAGGACTTGGTTTGCTGCCTTACGCCAGTTCCATCCAGTACAAGAATCTTTTCCTGCTGCTTATAACAGTGTAAAATGCATCCTACAGACACCATCAACAGAGTTGTTGGAGTTTGCTCTGCTTTGCTTTTGTGTTCTGAGCACAAAAAGTAGTCATTCATAGTAATACAAAGGGGAAAGAGCTAAGAATGGGAGAGGTTAGAAGGAGAATTAGGGATTTCCCAAACTAATACCTTTTCTGCTTTCCCTTTGCATGCTTGTACCTAGTTCGCTCTTGTTCTTTAAAGTGCTTGAAAGAGAGATCTGTTGTTTTAAGAATGGTCAGTCCTTCAAGTGTCATCACCACCACCTATCACCTTTGGTTTCAGGCAGAGTAAAACAGAGTCAGAAACAGTGATGTTTTTAAAAAGTTTTTGGACCAGCTGTGGTCATTTGCTGCTTCTGGCACAAATTTTCTTAAATTTCAGCTCCTTTGATTAAGGGGGGTTAGTTGTAGCTTTTGAGATTATCTTCAGAGCAGCTCAGAATTAATTCTGCAGCAAATAAGTGCTGCTTTCCTTGTTTTCAGTGGGGTGACCTAGGTTATGTTGTTGTTAACTTGCCCTGGTGTGTTTTTTCTACTTGTAGGTGAAAAACAAAACAAACACTCCTGATATGGCAATGAGAACAAGAACTGTGGGATGAGGAGGGAATATCATTTAAGGTGCAGGTTCTTGAGGATTCTGAGAGGGGTCATTCCTCTTTGCTTCTGGTGCTCAGACTCCTTTTCCTCACATTTTGTACAGGCTTTTCTATGAAGTGTCCATTTGTAGGTCAGCTTTCCTGCAAAGCCTGTGTGACACGAGGAACCAAGTTGGGCCTTATTCAGAGGTCGAAATGCATCCTGTGATGTATTTTATTGGCTTTGCTTGATTCTTGCACTAAAATTGTGGAAATAAGTCAGAAAGTTCATAATTTTGTCTTGTGCCAGAGCTGTAACCCTAAAAGAAATGTTTGGCTTTGCACATACTCTGATAGTTTACATATCCGGGCATTGAATAGTTGGGTTTAACTTTTTGTGTGTTTGCTTTCAGATGGTGAACTGAATGTTCTGGATGACATTTTGACTGATGCCCCTGACCAAGATGATGAGTTGTATAATCCTGACAGTGAGCAAGATAAAAATGAGAAGAAGGGTAGGTGACTTCAGTAGTGGGTGTCATGCAGAAATGGTAAAAAAGTCTTTTAAGCAGAAGCTCTTATGAACTGATTCAAAAAGTGAAAGAGTTCCACAAATCTTTCGTTCATGGATATCTACTTTTTCACCTGATCTTCCAAGCAGGCAGTTCACTGGGTTTCCTTTTGTCTCAAAAGCAGCTGAGTCTGGCTTGTGGATTCATACCCTGTCAGAAAATTACTGTCCAGTTTGACAAAGCTAAATGGAAATGCAGCAAAGTCTGCTTCTAGCTCAGTTCTCTATTTGGCTTTAGGCCAGTCCTGTAAACGTTTACTTGAGCATTCCCATCTCTACAGGAGCAATCCTGTAGGTGTTTTCTAGGTTTTAAAGTCAGTGCGTGTTTTAGAACACAAGCTTTGCGTGTTGCAAAGCCTGCAGCTGAAAGATGAGTATGCAACAGAGCCATGACCCAAAGTGCAGAAGGCAGTAGTCTCAACTCTGTTAAGTAACGTTGAAATCAATCTCTCTGCTCAGGGTCAAAACGAAAAGCTGAGAGGCTGGAGAACGCAGAAAGCAAGAGGCAGAAGCCTACTGTGCACTCCTCGAGGCAGCTGATGCCAAAGCCTCCCAGCTCCTTGGTGAGCAACAACAAGAGAATGGTGAGCACGAAGGCTAAGCCCGTGTCAGACTACAAGAGCGAGGAGTATCAGAGGGTTGACAGAAACAAGCGCCTGGATGCTGAGCGAAAGATACGCATGGCCAGCGGGGCCAGGGAGCCTTACAAAGGACAACCAGAAAAAACTTCTGTGAGAAAGAGGGATATTGACAGGAGGGCAAAGTCTCCTACACCAGATGGTTCCGAGGTATTAAATATTCTTGCTGCCTTAGAAATAAAGAGATTAGATGAGACTTTATAAAGCGCATTCTCTTAGGACTGTGTGTGCACCCTGAAAGTGTTGTATAACTGCTGACTCACTTTTTCTTTAAACGTCAGAGAATCAGGCATGATGTGGATAGAAGACCAAGCAGATCCAGCCATTCTTCTAAAGAAGAGGTGAACTCTGAGGATTATTGTTCAGATCACGAAACTGGCAGTAGTGGTTCCTCTGAACCAGGCAATACAGAGAATGAGGAGGAAGGAATGGAAGAAGATGATGATGATGAAGGGGAGGAGGATGAAGAGGTGGAAGAAGATGGGGAGGAGGATGAAGAAGAGTATGAACAGGATGAGAGAGATCAGAAAGAAGGAAATGACTATGACACACGAAGTGAAGCCAGCGATTCTGATTCAGAGTCTGCGTCTTTCACAGATGGGTCAGTCAGATCTGCATCTGGTTCAGATGCCTCAGGTAGGTACCATCCAGCACTCTAATCTGAAATAACTTGCTGTTGAAAGTTTCACTGCCACTTCCTGGCTGTGTCAGAAGTAATCCTTAGATGCACAAGTCCTACTAGATGCTAATTATGAAATACCGTAGACCAAAAGTGATATTCCCTTACACCAGAACTTGGGAATATCAGGATTATTGTACTAAGCTTTCAGAGTGGTTTTGATTGCTTTGGCCTTGCTATTCAATGCTTCAAAGGTTAGAATTCATCCTGGCTTAGGTGTCTAATGACATAATTTCCCACACAGTCCACTTAAAGTTGGCGTTGAGTTGTTCTTTGTTCATCAAGGTAGAATGGTGTAGTAAAAGCAGCAGCTCCACAAGGAGGGGTAGTTGGATCTTAAATAGTGGCTGTCTTCAGCACAGGAAATCTAAACCGAAGTTGAAATTATTAAATGCTAAGGCAAACTTGAGAGAGGAAAAAATATTTGAGCAGAAGCCAGAAACAAATATTTCATGGCTGTATATTCTAACTTGTCCTAAATTACAGAAGTGAAGTAGTAAGAAAGTGGGTTTGGCTGTCTTTGGGTGTTTTTAAGAATGCAACTTGAAATCCTGTTAGAATTCCCTTTGTGTGTGCTCTATATCTGAAGTCTCCCTAGGTGATCATTCTGTTCAATGTAAAAGATTTTTGTGGCTCAGCTCTGCAGTTTGGAATTAGTGAACAAAAGAGTTTAACCTAAAGATAAGTGAAGCTGTAATTGTTCTAGGGAGCTCTGTAGTGTAATGGAATGCTTGCAGGAGTGGAAGTTGCTGCTTGTGTTTTGTTTTCATACCTCTTGCCATTTTGTTTAGCTCTGAGCAGATGAGCGTGTATCACTGTCACACAATTATGGCATGGTTTGGATTGGAAGGGGCATTAAAGATCATCTAGTTCCAACCCTCTGCCATGGGCAGGGACACCTTCTACTAGACTGGATAGCTCAAAGGCTCAGCTAGCCTGGCTTTCAACACTTTCATGGCTAGAGCCTACATAGGTTCTCTGGGCAACCTGTTTTCAGTGCCTCACTAACCTCACAGGCAAGAATTTCTTCTTAATGTCCAATCTAAATCCAGCTTCTTGCAGTTTGGAGCCATTGCCCCTCATACTGTCACTCCATGCTTGTGTCAGAAGTCTCTCTTCAGGCGTCCTGCAACCCCTGTCATGTACTGGAAGACTGCTCTGGGGTCTCCCTGGAGTCTTCTCTTGTGCAGGCTGAACACCCCCAAATCACCCAGCCTGTTCCCACAGCAGAAGTGCCTCAGCCCTCTAATCAACTTGGCCACTTCTGGACTCACTCTCCTGCCTCTATGTCCGTCTTGTGCAGGGGGCTGTAGAGTTGGACACAAGACTGCAGGTGGAGTCTCACCAGAGTGGAGTAGAAGGGAGAATTACTTCCCTTGACTTGCTGGCCACACAACGCAGTCTCTGTTCTGTGGCGAATTTGTTTGAAGGCTGGAGAGAATAGCTAAAATGCAGCCTTACTAAAGTGTTCAGAAGATCAAGTATGTCTCTGAAGGTCATGGAGTTACTGGGGCTGGAGCTTTTGTCTAAATGCAGAGCTTCAGCAATTAGCATTTGTTTGCTGTTTGTGAGGCAGCAACCACAATCTTCAGGTGCAAGTTAACATCACTATTACAGATAGGTTTTTCTCATCTTAGTACTTTGTTACCCTGATTTTACCTGTTGCTTGATGTTTACTGCTTTTTATTATGGGTTTGTTGGTTTGTTTTTTTTTTTTAGATGAGAAAAAGAAGGAGAGGAAGAGAGCTAGAGGTATCTCTCCAATTGTTTTTGACAGAAGTGGAAGCTCTGCATCAGAATCGTATGCAGGTATTCTTTCCTTTTATTGCTTGTCGTCTTGACTTGCATCTGTTCTTAATGTGTAAGCTGAAGTAAATGTAACTGGCTGTAGAGATTGGGGTATGTAGCTTTTCATGATTTGGTATTGACTTCTGGCATGTTGTGTGTGGTTATCTTGGAAGGGAAGTAGGCTTTCTCCTTACTTTAATGCTATTCTGTTGCTTAAGTGGAGTTTTCACTTTTTGTTTTTTAAACTTGGAAGATGATGATTCAGTGACTAGTTTTCTGAGTAGGAAATTGCTCAAATACTATTTCAAACAACCAACCAAACAACCAACCCAAACCAAAGAACCCAAAACCAAACCAAAACAAGCAACCCAAACCACTCGTGCACATTGAACAGCATTTTTTTGTGTGTGTGGGTGCGCGCCAGAAAGCTTAATTTGTCATGAATGCAAATGGTATGTGACAAGGCTGTAGAAATTGTGTCTTATCTCTATTAAGGCTCAATCTGAACAAATGTGCTTTGGCTAAACACAGGTTCAGAAAAGAAGCATGAGAAATTATCATCTTCCGTTCGTGCTGTCCAAAAAGGTATCATTTAAATTTGAATTTTTAATGCATGCCCCATAGCAAGCCGTGATCTTTGTTCATCAAATTACCCACAAGTAGTCATGTTCCGATATAGATCGCTCTGAGTGCGTCATTGTTCTGGGCACAGATGGGCCTTGAGCTGCTTAGGCCTGTGTTGGGACCGACACACAGAACCTCCAGCCACTCTGCTCCTTGCAGAGCTGGCAAAGCAGCCAGTGAAGTTTTTGCATCTGACAAGGGGCACGCTGCAGCATTGTCTGTTGGATAGCTTGTGTAGATGTGAATGTTACCCAGCATTTCTACAAAGATTCTTAAGCAAGAAATAACTTCTGTATATCGGAACATCACTGAATCATGCTGATTTGGTTTGATTTTTTTCCTTTACCTCAACATCTAAGTTTTATTTTGGATTTCCCTGACATTTTGCACTTCTACAGCTTAGACTTGAAGTTGGGGGTTGACTGTGATAGCACATAGGTAGGAACTGGGTGGGATATGTTGTATTTTGAATGAAACAAATAAATATACACTAAAAGTAATTTTTTTTTTTTTACAACTGTAAGTATTTACAATTCTGCTTATTTCACACTTCCTTTTTTTTCAGACCAAACAAGTAAACTTAAGTACATTCTCCAAGATGCAAGATTCTTTCTCATCAAGAGTAATAACCACGAAAATGTATCGCTTGCTAAAGCAAAGGTATGTTGATTTCCTTCCAGCTGATGAGTGTGGCTATTTCCAGACACACACTTACACACAGGTAGATGCATTTTCTTCTCCATCACTCAGATCTTGCCAGAGGCAGGGATAGAAGCTACTGCTTCATGTTTCTTCAAGGATAGCCATTCTGCTTCTACTATAAGCTGGAAGCATTTCTAGACTGTCTGTCATTTATCCTGATGAGATTAGGGTTATAAAGGGGCCTCAAGGTCTGTGTAATAACATCCTAAACCAACCTTCACTGGGAATATTGTGATGGTATATTCTCCCTTTCATCAGTACCTGTGTTCATATTGCTGTGCTGTGAGAAGGTTCAGAAGGTTGCTTTGGTTTTTATGTGATTTTATTTCTGTTGATTTGAGGCCTTTTTGCAGAAACACAAACCTGGCAGTATTGATGCAAAGAAGTTCTTTGGGAGGGATTCCAGTACTCTAGACTTCAGCTCTGATAAATGGCACTGGACCACTCTGGTGGTTTTCTTGACATGTATTATTTTGAACAGTTTGTAGAGAAAATAGCTGCTTTGCTGTTGTGCAGAATACCCAGAGGAGGTGATCCTAGTAGTGAAGATTTTGTAAAACAGAGCAGCATTCAAACCATTACATGAATCTTAATGTTCCTTGACAGCTGCTCCCAGCTTTGGGCCTAGTCTGTGCAGTGAGTGCCATTCTGACCAGTGTTTGCTGT
This sequence comes from Psilopogon haemacephalus, assembly GCA_013396835.1. Taxonomy (NCBI): domain Eukaryota; kingdom Metazoa; phylum Chordata; class Aves; order Piciformes; family Megalaimidae; genus Psilopogon; species Psilopogon haemacephalus. The sequence goes on along the minus strand of VWZI01011363.1, from coordinate 1,355,573 downwards.
AACTCTTTAGAGGAGCGTATCCCAGCTGAGCCTTAGCTGCATCTGGAGCTGAACTGAAGTTTTTGAAGTGGATGCTTTATCTGTTGGCAGATAGGCATTAGTCTGTTGCTGCTGCACTTCCATGAAAATGGCTTTCATGGTGCCAGTGCAGAAAGTTCTAGTTCATGGTGGGGCTTCACAAACAGCCTAAAGAAGTACAGCTAATAAAAAAAACAACATAGTTCTCTGACTAATGAATTGTCAGATCAGGCAAGCACTGCTCTGAGCACAGAGTAGGACATAAGAATGTACCTTCAATAAAAAAGGAAGAGGAGGGACATTTTCATTGGTAGACCCTAGATTATATTCCAAGGTTGAGGTCTGAACATGTTAAACCAGCATAAGCTTCTCCTGTAGTTGGAGGGAATGGACTAGGGAGTTATTCTTGCTGAAAGGTGATATAGCCCACTGTGTTCTGATACTCTGTAGGTCGTCTCAATTGGTACCTTCAGACAGGGTGTGTTTTCTTGTGCCATGCCTGGGGAAAAGGTGGGGAAGTAGAAGGCTGAAAGAATTGGTGGAGGGATCTTGTCCATTTAAAGTCTTGGTCTGGTGTCTCATGTTTCTGGCTTTTCACTAAGACTTGAAAAGCCTGCAAACTGTCCTCAGCAATTGTGTATCCTGAAAAGGTTACAGAGGTCTATCTGCACATCTCTCACTGTATGTGCTACTGTTTTATCATAATTTGTGTGTATTATATAATATTTGAGCTTCCAAAGGTCTTCATAGAGCCGATCGTCATTACAGCTACAAGTGAGATCTCCTAGATTGCAAATGCATCTGCGGTGTTCAATAAAGGTTCAAAAGCCGGTGATTTACAAGTTCTGAAGGAACAGAATTTAGCAATACACAGAATCACAGAATGTTAGGGGTTGTTTTTATCATCTCTGCTATATAGCTCTGTTGGCTGCACCTACTGTAATGGACTCTTAACATGCTGATGGTGGGTTGGGGGTTGTTTTTTTGCAGGGAGTATGGTCAACACTTCCAGTCAATGAGAAGAAGCTTAATGCTGCATTTAGATCAGCAAGGAGTGTTATTTTGATATTTTCTGTAAGAGAGAGTGGCAAATTCCAAGGTAAGAGAAAGCAAGCTGATAGCAGGGTAAGTGAAAGTGAACTTTCTGTGCAATAGCTTTTATGTTGTCTTTGTTACAATTCATGTGCAATCCTTTAGGATTTGCAAGACTGTCTTCAGAGTCCCATCATGGAGGATCACCTATACACTGGGTGCTGCCTGCAGGAATGAATGCAAAAATGTTAGGAGGTGTCTTTAAAATTGACTGGATTTGCAGGTAAATAGCTGTTCATTTATGTTAGTAACAGGGCATTATAATGCTGTTTCTGTAGATTACTGCCTTCCATGCTGACAACATTCTTCCAAAAACTCCATTCACCCAGAGATCTGTCCTCCCATACCCCCAGATCCATTCCTTTGTTACTGAGCTTGGGACTCAGTTCTATATCTGGCATGCACTATAATAGTTTTTTTCAATAGAGGCAATTAATTAATTTAGAGATCTTTGAACACTTGTATTCTTGCACTGAAAGCAGAAAACTATCTTCTGAAGACTTGGTGTGAAAACAACTGCTCATTTGAATAGCAAGTGTGGATTAAAGGGGGGAAAAAATCCTTCAAGGATCTGACATCTTGACATCTGAACAAAGAGAAAGCTACTGCTCTAGAATAACATGAAATCCTAGAGATGTTTGCGTAACGTATAGGTTGTGAGCAGTATGCTCAATGATTTCATTCAGTCTCTTACAGAAAAGGTTTGAACCTTCTCTTGACCTGTGAGAAGAATTTGTTTCAGTAGGTACCATGAGCTAGCACCTCAGGTAGAGCCTGGGCAGTGTGTTCCAGTGGAGCTCATAAGCACGCATGATGTTGGTGTTGTACAGAGACTGGAAAACCCTTCTTTAACAGAATGAGCTGTTACAGGTGGACTACACTGGTTAATATTTGTCGAACTTCCAGTTACTGATGCTTGATAACCACCAAGACATTCATTCTTTCAGAGATCTGACAGAATTATTTTGTACATGATGTGCTACTTTCTGCATTTGTGAATATTTTTATTTTTAACATAACAAGGAGGCCGCGCTAATTTCTGCCACTTCATGCTTAGGCGTGAGTTGCCATTCACAAAGTCTGCTCACCTGACCAACCCATGGAATGAGCACAAGCCAGTGAAGATAGGTCGTGATGGACAGGTTTGTTACTTTTGGTGGTTTTCTCCTCTCTAACCCACATCTGGTGCTTGCTTTCTGCTTGATATGTGCAGAAGGGGTGGGTTCCTCTGAGATCGATTGTTACTTGTGGTGGAGCACTGTGATAAAGATACTCGGCTCATCTCTAATGTGGAAGAAGGAAACAGCAAGCAATGCAGTGCCAATTCTTGGTGGTAAACGGTGTTTGACACCTCAGAACTGTATGGTGGTTTGGATTTGAGTTGTGCCAATGCTTTGAACGGTGTGCAAACCCTGTAGCAGCAGTTCTTAAAAAGCAAGCCCTGTTGTTTCCAGCTGTATTTATATAGTGTATTGCTTAGGGCAGACACTGCCATTATAAAGTCTGTGCTAAGTAAATTGTAAGTGGTGGGGCTCTTTGTCTTGTTAGCCAGAGCAGAGTGCAGCTATGTTGTTGCTATCATCAAGTGACCCTGCCCTGACTGAAATAGGGGATCCTGCTTTCTTAGGTTGAGATGAGAGTTGCATAATCCCCATCTTGTTTGGGACATGAAGACTCTTTACTTTGGGCAGCTGAAGCAGAACAGCATTTCAGTCATAATGTTTTGTCCACTTCACTGTAGAGTTGCAATCTGGAGGTAGTTTTCATCTTTCTTTGTAAAACTGCTGTCCTTTTAGGTACTAGGCAAGCATTGTTTGGTGCTTGCTCTGCCTGCTTTTCAGCCTGGGCTGTTTCCTAGAGTGGTTGTGCTTATCTGTTCACACTTTGTGCACTCCTGAGTGGATCCCTCTTCTGAGGACATGTACCATGAGCATCTTGCATTTCTAACAGCCCTTGGGAAAGCATGTTAGTCACCAGATGAAAGAAACAGTTTTACAGATTTGGTGTGCACCTGCTCTTGCCAGTTTCATTTGATGGCACTGAGTTCTTGTAGGAGAAAATGGAGTCAACCGGTTGATCTGTCCCTCTGTCTTTCAAACAGCTTGTGGTGTTGGGTGCTGCCGTTGTATGTCTTGTCCCCAATACACCACATATTTCTCTTTTATTCTAGACTGGGGAGACCTGGCCTGCTCAGTCACTGTATGTAAGGCTTGTTGCACTCATTCCGTTACTCTCAGTGGCCTGCTTTGAAGCTTTTCTGCTGTGCCGCTGATGCAGGGGGCAGAACTGCACCTGCTATTCAAGGTGTGGGCAAAATGTGGTCTTTCGGTGTGGTATAATGATGTTCTGATTCTTATTAATTCTGAGCACACCATTTGCTTGGTTTGAGATGGTGTTTTCATGGACCTGTCTCCCACGCACTGAAGAATGCACTTTAGAGTGTCACTTTTCTCTTTGTAATAGGTGATCATGTTCTTTGATGACAGTCCTCTGATTTTGTAGCATAACAGTGATGTGGCCTGTATGTTTCATGGGAAGATGTGGTTGCCCCAATTGTTGGACTATTTTATGAGAGTTCTAAGTAGTGCCTAAAGAGTGAAAGGTAACGTAAGTGAATTTTGCTCTGTCTCAAGCAATACCAAAACCTCTCTGAAGTGTCTTTTCTTGTTTTTTCCGTGTATGTTGTCAGTGTATTTGGGGAGGAGTTTCGTTTCTGCAGTTTATAAACCAGTACTGAACCTCTAACTAATTCTAGGAAATTGAGCCGGAATGTGGAACCCAACTTTGTCTTCTCTTCCCTCCTGATGAAAGTATTGACTTGTATCAAGTCATTCATAAAATGAGGCACAAGAGAAGAATGCACTCACAGCCCCGATCAAGAGGACGCCCGTCGCGTCGAGAGCCCGTGCGGGACGTGGGAAGGTTAGAAACGTTCTTTGGACTGATAGTAGGCACATGTGTCAGAATAACCTGATGGAGGAATGTCAGTCGTCAGAGCTTACCCTGCGAGAAAGAAGAGAGAAAATCCTCAAATCAAGCTGCATGGACAAGTCTGTGGCTTCATTGAGGATTTCACATGGTTCCCCGGTCTGGCATTTTGCAAGAGGAAAATGGGGATCTTTGCTTTTGCAGAAAAAAAAAAAAAAAAAAA